>RJWJ010014941.1:0-37008 GCA_004363605.1 Indri indri | reverse complement strand
CCTTCCCCCCAAGTCCCAGTCCCAAGCGTGTCCATCTCTCGGAGGGTGCGCATTGCACCCTTTGTGTATGCATATATCCGTCCCCTCCTCCCCCTCGCCCCTCCCCCTTCCCCCTCCCTCCCTACCCGACATCCAATAGATGTTATTCTTATATGTACACTTATGTGTTGTTCAGTTACTACCAATTTGATGGTGAGTATTTCCATAGTGAGTAAAGATGTTAAGCATCATTTCATATATTTGCCATTTGGATCTCCTCTTTGGTGAAATATCTGTTCCAGTCTTTTGCCTATTTTGTTGGTGTTTTTTTCTTTTGAGACAGGGTCTTGCTCTGTCTCCCCGGCTAGAGTGCAATGGCGTCATCCTGGCTCACTGCAACCTCAAGCTGCCGAGCTCAAGAGATCCTCCTGCCTCAGCCTCCCAAGTAACCGGGATTACAGGTTCGTGTTTCCCTGCCCGGCTAATTTTTCTTTTTGGAGAGATGGAGGTCTCACTCTTGCTCAGGCTAGTCTCGAACTCTTGGCCTCAAACAATCCTTCTACCTTGACCTCCCAGAGTGCTGGAATTACAGGTGTGAGCCACCCTGCCCAGGCTTATGCCTATTTTTATGTTGGGCTGCCTGTCTTTTTCTTGTTGATTTTAACAGTTCCTTATGTTGTTATTGATCTAAGTTATTGGCTATACTTCCACTCTATTGGCTGCATTTTCTCTCTCATTTTTTTTTTTTTTTTTTTTTTGAGACAGGGTCTCACTGTGTTTTCCAGACTGGAGTGCAGTGCTCAGTCATAGTTCACTGCAGCCTCAAATTCTTGGGCTCCAGAGAGCCTCCTGCCTCAGCTTCCCGAGTAGCTGGGACTACAGGGCACACCACCACACCTGACTACTAATATTTTATTTAAATGTTTTTAGAGACAGGAGTCTCTAAAATCATTGGCTGCTTGCTGCATTGTCTGGTCATAAACTCATGGCCTCAAGCAATCCTCTCACTTTAGCCTCCTGAATACCTGGTATTACAGGCAAGAGCTGCCATGCCCAGCTATTTTCACTCTCTAGATGGGGCATTTTTGATAAACAGTAGTTTTAAGTTTTAAAGCAGTCCAATTTATCATTTTTTTCTTTTGTGATTTATACCTTTTTTTTTTTAAGTTACTCCTGCCTACTATCAAGGCAATAAGATGTTCTCCTATGGTTTCCTCTTAAAAAATATATTGTTTACCTTCACTTTTCCATCTGCAATATATGTGGGAATGATTTTGTACATGGTATAAGATTGAAGATAAATATTAATATGTTAATATTTTATCCAGCTGGCTATCTGATCGATCCAGCATCATTTATTTGAAGACCACTTTTTTCCCACTACAAGGCAATGTGACTTTTTTCTAAAATCAGATGACATTATGTTTTTGAATTCTCTCTTCTGTTCCGTTTTTAGTTTGTCCTTACATGAGGTGTAGGAAAGTTATTTTATGAAGAATTAGATTGCTTTAATAAACACAAAACCATCAGGATTTCTCCCTCTCTCTCTCTCTCTTTTTCTTGTATTAGTTTGGAGTGCCATATCTTTTAAAGGAATTTGTCCATAAGATGTATTATTATAAAGTTGTTCAAAATATCCCCTTGTCTTTTCAGGTCTCCAGAATATGTATTAATGTCCCTTTTTCATTCCTGATTTTGATCTTTTTTCCTTGATTAGCATTATCAATTTAATTAGTTTTTGTAAAGAGCTATCTTTTAGTTTTGTTTATCTTCTTTATTATATAGTTGTCTTCATGCCATTAATTTCTGCTCTTATCTTTATTATTACATACCTTCCTTTTCCATTTTTTAGTTTTTGGTTCCTTCCCTAACTTGTTGAGGATTAATGCTTACTTCATTTTCATCAATCTTTTTCTTTTTTTCTAAAATATGCACTAAAGCTACAAAATTGTCTGCAGTTACTGTTTTAGCTATATGCCACAAGTATAATATTAAATATATAATAGTTCCCTTGTAATGCAATTCAAAATATTTTCCTGTTTCTATTGTGATTTTTATTGTTAGTCCCATGAGTTATGCAGGGGTGTGTTGCCTAATTTCTACATATGGGAATTTTCTAGATTTGTTGTATTTTTTCCTTCTTTTGGCTTGTTTTTGCAGTGGATTTCTAGCTCAATTAAATTGTGGTTAAGAAACATTCTGTATGATTTCAGTCCTTTGAATTTGATGAATATGCTTTATGACCAGTATGTGACTAATTGCTGTTAAGTGTTCCTTGGAGAAATGAAAATAATATGCCTTCTGCAGAATTATATAAGTGCTATTCTATTAAGTGTTACATTCTATATATGCCAATAAAGGAAGATGTTGTCATGTCTTCTTTCCCATCTTTCTCCTTTCAACCTCTCTGTATTCTTTTTACACATTTTTTTTTTAGGAGAAGGAAAGTGGAGTTTATTAACTTGCCAGCAAATGAGGAGGTCAGCAGACTCCCATCTCAAAGTATCAATGTCCCCATGTATCAATTTTAAACGTGTAAAATTGAGTTTTATATTTCATCTAGGTGGATAACTGTATTTTAATTAGCATATTTACTCTATTTGCATTAATTTTTTTTAACAAATTGGCATTAAATCTACAACCTTGCTCTGCATTTTTTATTTGTCTTATCTAGTCTTATACATTTTTCTCTATTTTCTTGCCTTCTCTTAGTCTAAGATTACTTTCTATTTTTCCCCAAATTAACTTAACATTTATACTTCTTTTATTATAGTTTACTGGTTTTCCTGAGATTATAACATATACTTGGGTTAACTGATAAATACCCTCTTCCTAGATGATGCGAGTACTTCAGAACACCTCCCCATTCAAAGTATATGCATTTTTCATTTATTATAATTATGTACATATTTTCAACCCCGTGACATAATATCTGATTGTTTTATATAGTCAGTATTCATTTAAATTTATCTCCATATCTTATCGTTTCTGTTGCTTTAACCCGACTTCATGAACTGACATTTTCTTGGCCACCTAACTCTGTGGTCCCCAACCCCCAGACTGGCACCTGTCTGTAGCCCGCCAGGAACCGGGTGCACAGCAGGAGGCGAGCAGAGCACGAGCGAGCGAGTGAAGCCCCACCTGCACCCACAGCCTCTCCCCATCACTCGCATCACTGCTTGGACATCCCCCCGCCACCCCCAACCAACCCCCGTAAGATCAGCAGCAGCATCAGACCCTCATAGGAACGCTAATCTCACTGCAAACTGCGCAGGGGAGAGATCCAGATTGCGCTCTCCGTGAGAATCCAGCACCTGAAGATCTGAGGTGAAGAGCCAAGACCCTGACAGCCCATCCTAACTCCCCATCCATGGAAAAACTATCTTCCACGACCCCAGTCCCTGGTGTCAGAAAGGTTGGGGACCACTGACCCAAATGACTCAAACCAGCTGTTTTACTTCTGATACATCCTCAGACCTAGTGTACGTCTTTTCTGGTTCCAACCTCAATCGGGGGGATTTACCACAGCCACCCTATTTGGTGACATCTGCTTCCGATTTAATTCACCATAGACCCAGGAATCTTCCGAACGTGCTGCTCAACTTGTCAGACATCCATATGAGATTGGCAAATGCCTACAGAGAAGAAGTGATTTAAAAAACCAGGCTCTTCTCTCTGGATGTCTGTTTCCAGATATTGTTGCTGTAATTATTTCCTACTTTAGTAGTTATATGATGATATTAAGAAAATGTTTCATATATTTTATTCAGCTTTTTTGTTATTCTCTTCAGGAAGATTGGTTCAAAATATTTAGTTTGCCATTAACAGAAGTCTATAATTAACTTTTACAAGGTTTTTTCCCTTAATTAGACTAGTTCAATAAGAATTATCTTATTTTCCATTGCACTCCTAAGTACCTGCCTGGCACTTAGTAAGCAAGAAGTCAATATCATTAAATAAATCATTCACCATACTCAAATGGCTTTAAGGAAAATACCACAATATACCAATAGTGCTATTTCAAAAGTTCATACCTTTAAAGATGTCTTGGTGAAGACAGACACATCTTTCTAAGACTGTGTTTTAATAATTCGAGTAATTATTTAGTGTACCAAGGAGTCACTAAAGATATTGCTAGCAATAGCTTAATTTACATCTGTAATGAAGCTTTATGCCTTTATAAAACTTACTACAATGGAGGTGCATTGTAGTAAGTGTTACATTTTACATTGATATTCCAAACTAGGCAGAACAAAATAACAGTACCAAGAATTTGTGATGGTACCAAGAATTTGTTTGTGATGGTACCAAAGAATTTGTTTCAGACAAGAACTAGTTTTTTTGAGAAGCAGCCCAACAGATCCCTACTCAGAAAAAAAGGGAAGATGAGTGAAAAGTGAAAATGAGGAAGCACATTTGTTTCAAAATAGAGAGAAATTGAGTAAAATGATTTGACAATTTAAGACAAATATAAACATTTATTGATTCTACTTGCTATGCATAACACATAAGTCATAGTTTATTTCCTTTAACGGGCAGGTATGACACTGTTTCCCAACACCCAGTCACTTATAATACAACTTCTCCCACTTATTCCATCAGTATGATCACAGTGGGAGCTGCCCTCTCCTTTCCTCTCCTCTCCTCTCCTCTCTTCTCCTTTCCTTTCCTTTCCTCTTTTCAATATTCCTTCCTTTTTTTCTTTCTTCCCCCTCTCCTTCTCTTCTTCCTCCTTTTTTGCTTTTTTCTACTTTGTTTCCCTCTCTTCTTTCTTCATCCATTTTCATTATCCCTTTAATGTCTTTAAGTATTAAAAAAAAAAAAAACACTAGAGACTTATTTCAATCCAGGTTTTGTCACTTAGGCAAGTCTCTGAACACTAGTTGTCACGGTTGACTAATTATAAAATGAATTCATTAGAAAAGTGATATTTAATGTGTCTTGTAGTTCCAATGGTCTATGGTCTATGATTTCTTCTGGCTTCTACAAGACCCTACCTCTTTGCCCACAATTGTTGATCCATTTTTGGGCACATGACCCAAGCTTAACAAATGATTTCCTTCTTGAAATTTTTGGATTTAGAACCAGAGATAGCAGTAGCAATTAGTTTCCCTCTCTCTCTCTCTCTCTCTCTCTCTCTCTCTCTCTCTCTCTCTCTCTCTCTCTCTGTTAAATTGTAAGATGTGAAACTTAAAAACTGCTTGTAGTCAACTTTGCTGCTAAGGGGAGAAAGTTTACTTGAAAAATAAAAGGGAAACATAATGTGAGCATTTACGAAGAGACAGAGATGAGAGCCCAAGGGTCCCTGACGTCATTCGAGTGATTGGTTCTTAGTGTTCCTGGGGTCCGGATGCAGTCCTGCTTTTTTTTCTGGTTTGGTTTTCCATAACATGACCCAGTATCCGTTCGATAAATGACCTTTTTTGCCTGGGATCATTGAAGTTGAGCTTCTGTTTCTTTAAACTTGAAAGATCTTAAAAAGCATAAGATAACGAAGTTATATTTTAATCATGGTAGATATATTTTTCTTGTGAAATTTTGTTTAAATCTAGCTCTCTCTTTATATTGTTATATCACCACATGATGACTGTCTGCTTATATTTTCACAAGCTATCTACTATTAACCCCACACTGCCTGTGCCAAGGGGAAATAATCCAGCTTTTTTTTTAATGTTACACCATTCAATTTTCAAGCAAATGGTGACTATTTCTCAAGGAGTTTTTGGCTTATAGGCTACTCCTTCAATCTTTGATAAGTTACATTTATATAGTTTCATATTCAATTCTACATATGTACAGAATAAAAATTATTCATTTAGTTTTACGAATATTCCTGAGAATTTTGTTAGGTAATAGGGACATATACTGTTAAAATGCAGCAACTATAATCATCATAACACCAGTCATTTATTTCAAAATAAATTATTTAACTTAATATGTACACAAAATTATTCTATTAATAAATTCAAAAGTTAGAGGACCAACAGTGTGCCATTTATATAAGAGGTGACATAGCATGATGTGATGAATATCAGAGGATGAGCTGTCTTGCCATACTAATTATGTGACAGACTAAATCACTTTACCTTTTAAGGGTCTCAATTTTTTTTCTTCTGCAATGTGGTATTAATAATATCTCCTTACATACTTCAAAAGCTTTTTTTAAAAGAGCTCAGTCAATAGTGGAATATGACAAAAGATTTATATTATTAATTTTTATTTGCAGAGAACTACCCAAATATTTTAAATTTCAATAATATGAAAACAATTCTGTAATTTTCACAATTTATACTTATATATGTAATTCCAGTGATGATGTATAAGACACACTTAGATTTAGAAGACAAAGTCACAGAATATGCAGGAAAATTTGATTTTAAAAAGTCTAATGTATGAGCCAATTTTCTTAAGCCACTTACATATCTTGCTGAAAAATAGAATGCTGGAAAGGGCTCAAATAAAGGATTTAGATAAAAAGGGATCCAAGCAAGAGTTACTATTTAAAGATCTTTTATTATGAGTCAGGAACTTTACAAATATCACTTGCCATTCGTGAGATAACCCAGAAAGATAAGAATTATTATCTCTATTTTACATAGAAGGAAATTGAGACTTAGAAAGATTAAATCAATTGCCAAATTTAAATAGCTAGTTAATCACTGAGCCGGGTTTCAGCTCTAGCTCATGGCTAAAGAGACCAAACTTTTTCCATTCTGCCACACAGAACTCCTTCTCAAGATGCCATTATATGTGTCTCTTTTGTAGTACAGGAATAAAATAACTAATGAAAGAATTCATTATATATAAATTTAACTAATATATTAATAAAATACTTTAAAAATCTAGGAAAATTTACTTTTCCAAGGATTATACAATACTCTGAGCATTGAAGCATGTGTATGTTTTTGTAATTAGTAAATTGCATATTTCTGGTACAAACTAAGTTTGCAATTATATGTGAATGCACATCTGTCAATGTTGTGGAACTTTGCATGGTAAGGTTTAGATAGCCTAGTTATACAAACCCACGTATTCTCTTGGGCCTCTGAGAGGTGAGATTTTGTCATTCATATTGATTTAAAAATGATGTACTGGATGTTCCAAGCCTGCTTTTTTTGAAGAATATGCTAGGAATTTTTACATGTGCCTTATTTTCCAATTTATTATTCAAATTATTTAAATATATATAGATACCATTTACCATTAATACTCTCAACAGCTCTGAAATATGGTCACTTTACATGTAGATAAACTAACATAGAGAAAGTTATCTCATGTGAGATTATATAACTTGTAAATGGTACATCAGCTAAAAAGTTTTAAACCTTCTGACTCCAAAGTGAAGGCTCCATAGCCATGAACAACTTCAATGTTGGGTCCATAGACTTATTGAGATCAACAGGGAATATTATTTAAAAAAATGTGAACACATTAAATCAAATTCAGTAATTATTCCTGGGAGTATGATCTCACAATTGTATATATTCCATTATAATATAAACATATATTTCAGTGAAAACAAATGTCCACACAAAAAACTTCTCACAAGTGTTTGCAGCTTTATATATAATTGCCAAAACTTGGAAGCAGTCAAGAAGTCCTTCAATAGGCGAATGAATGAATAAACTGTAGTACTTACATACATGGACTATTATTCAGCAATAAAAAGAAATGCGTTATCAAGCTATGGAAAGACAAGAAGAATATTAATTTCATATTGCCAAGTGAAACAAACCAATCTGGAAAAGCTACATTCTATACGATTTCAACTATATGACATTCTGGAAAAGACAAAACTATGGAGACTGTAAAAATGTCAGTGGTTTTCTAGGTTTCAGGGGGAGAAAGAGAGGGATGAACAAGTGGAGCTCAGAAAATTTTTAGAACAATGAAACTGTTCCGTATGATACTGTAATGGTGAATATATGCCATTACACATTTGTAAAAAACTCATAGAGTGTACAACTCCAAGGGTGAATCCTGATGTAAACTGTGGACTTTGGGTGATAATTATGTGTTAATGTAGGTTCATCAATTGTAATAGATATATCACTTTGGTGGGGGATGTTGATAATGGGGGTGGCTATGCCTGTGTGGGACAAGGAGTCTGTGGCAAATCTCTGTACCTTCTGCTCACTTTTGCTGTGAATCTAAAACTTCTTTTAAAAAAAGTAAATTAAAACACAAAAAGCAAAAGCTATAGAATGCAGAACATAAAGAGTGAACCCACATGTAAACTAAAGACTTTGGTTAATAATAATATATCAATATTGATTTATCAATTATAATGAATGTACTACCCTAATGCCAGATGTTAATAATAGCAGAAACTAGAGAGAGTGAGGGGGTAGATATGAATTCTGTACTTTCTTCTCATTTTTTTCTGTAAATATAAAATTGCTTTAAAAATAAAGTTGATTAGTTAAAAATATATAGTGGATGCTTATGATGTTGATATTATGAGTATACACTCACAGGTAAAATTAAAGAAAAAAGACTGGAAGATATGAAAATGGATTATATTATTTGAAATAAAATTTCCAGAGACTGTAAGAATCTCATATTCCAAAAAATGCTTATATTGTGGTGAAGTTGATATATCCTGGAAGATGATAATGATGATTATAAATGTAGCTCTGGAAAAGATAAAAATCTTCATGATGGGCTTTCATATGAAAGTCTAAGCTTTTCATGCATTACGAGAGGTAAAAATGTGCTATTTCTTGATTATTTTATTGTTTAAAAATGTGATTTAAATATGTAAATGTAATTGTTTAATACATTAAGCACAACAGCTAGTTATTAGACTACCTCATATACACTTAATTCAGTGATTCCCAACCTTTTTGGCACCAGGAACCGGTTTCATGTAAGACAATTTTTCCATGGACCTGGGGCTGGGGAAGGGTTTCAGGATGATTCAAGCACGTTACATTTATTGTGCACTTTATTTCTATTATTATTACATTGTAATATATAATGAAATAATTATGCAACTCATCGCGATGCAGAATCACTGGGAGCTCCGAGCTTGTGTTCCTGAAATTAATGCCGCCAGTGATCCGAGTAGGAGGCAGCGATGCGAGCGATGGGGAGCGGCTGTAAATACAAATGAAGCTTTGCTCACACTGCCGCTCACCTCCTGCTGTGCGGCCCAGGTATTAACCTACCTGTGTCGCTAGGGTTGGGGACTGCAGACTTAACTAATAGGTGCATGAGTATTATTCTTGGACAAAATAATTTTATTAGTAAAATTCTCATCGGGAATATGGAGGCTAACTCTATTTAGGGGGACTATACTATATTGAGAAATTTATGGTATTTTTTCAGTGCCTACTATACAATTAGGCTCTGGATTAGGCACTGTGATGCAGATATAAAATAATCAAGACACCAAGATATGGTTTCTGCTCTGAATCCCTAAATTATGATCTAGTAATAGGGGTTGAATGGAGATAATTCAAATATAATTCTAGTCAGTGCTTAATGTTTATAAAGCAGTTAGCGTGAAACATGGGATTATTATTCCTGTCTAGAGGAAGAAGAAATTGCCTGTGTCTGGAAAATTCAGGAAAAGCTCCATGGAGAAGACCATATTTTGATGGGCTTAAATCACTTTGAAAGATGGAGAGGGAAAAGTGGAAATTCCAGGTTGAAAGGAATTCCATTAGCACGAAAAGAAGTGCATAAAAGAATGAATCATGCCTGAGAGTTGACAGGTAAGTCAGTTTGAGTACTAGGTAGAGGGGAGAATTCTTGTGGAAATGGCAGATGAGGGTTAGTTGTGTGGGAGGTTGACGTAAAGTAAAGCACAGTCTTTCATTCAGTTATTAATGGCTAGGGAGACGTGGAAAATATTTAGAGTTTCTGAGCAAGAAGTATATTTTAGAAAACTGAGTGTTATTCATGTGTTTGGTGATAATATTATAGAACTCATGTTACCGCATTACACTGTATCAGGTCCATTTGCCCTCCAGAACATGAGATCTTCAAGGGCAGATGTCATGTTTTATTTATCTTGTTATTTTCAGTACTTAATAAGTAACCGGTACACAGTGTAAGCGCTACAAATGCTTATTAATGAATGATTGAATTGCATTTTTCTTAAACACTTAAAAAATTTTAAAAACTTAGAAATATTGATTTTAAAATACTCAAATCTGAGTTAATTCTAATAATCATTCATTTACTACTTCTGATTAAGCTCTTTCTCTAACTCCCTTTCTTAGACATCTGGACTTGACAGAGCAGGGAAAACAGAAGGAATTAAAAGTCATAGTCCAAAGAGACGAAGCTCCTAATTAATGCATTACTGCTTTACTTTAAAAAAAAAAATAACACCTTTTTGAAGTATAATTGACATACAAAAAGCTATACATATTTAATGTATGCAACTTGATGAGTTTGGAGATAAGTATACACCCATAAAACCATCATTGCAATCAAGGGCATAAACTTATCCGTAAGTTTCCTCCAGCCTCCTTTATTTATTTTTCTTTAATTTTTTTCTTTTGTGTTAAGAGCACAGCATAAGATCTTCCCTCTTAAGCAAACTTTTAAGTATACAAAATAATATTAACTATAGGCCCTACATTTTACAGTAGATCTCTGGAACTTATTCATATTGCATGACTGACACTTTATACTCTTTGACTGAAGCCTCCCCATTTTCCCCTCCCTGCAGCCCCTCATAACCACAATTCCACTCAGGTTTTATGAGTTTGACTATTTTAGATTCTTCATAACAGTGGGATCATGCAGTGTTTGTCCTTCTGTGTCTGGCTTATTTCACTTAGTATAATGTTCTCTAGGTTCATCCATGTTGTCATAAATAGCAGATTTACTTCTGTTTAAAGGCTAATTAATATTTCATTGTATGTATATACCATATTTTCTTCTTCTTCTTCTTTTTTTTTTTTTTTTTTTTTGAGACAGGGTCTCACTCTGATGTCTGGGCTAGAGTGCAGTGGCACCATCATAGCTCACTGCAACCTCAAACTCTTGGTCTCAAGGTATCCTCCCACCTCAACCCCCCACGTAGCTGAAAATATAGGTGCCACCACACCCAGCTAATTTTTTTTTTATTTTTTGTAGAGATAGGGTCTCACTATGTTGCTCAGGTTGGTCTCAAACTTCTGGCCTCACGTGATCCTCCTGCTTCAGCCTCCTGAAGTGCTAGAATTATAGGTGTGAGGCTCCACACCTGCCCACATTTTCTTTATCCATTCATCTGTCAGTGGACATTCAGGTTGCCATAACTTGGCTATTGTGAATAATGCTGCAATGAACATGGGAATGCAGATATCTTTCCACAATCCTTACTTCAATTCCTTTGAATATATATTCAGAAGTGGAATTGCTGGATTGCATGATAATTCTATTTTTAATTTTAATTTTTTGAGGACCTTCCATACTGTTTTCCATAGTGACTGCACCAATTTATTTTACAAGAGTACCCTTTTTTTCACATCCTTGGGATAACACTTGCTATCGTTGAACTACTGCTTGTCTTTAAACTCAGTGTTTCTAATATGATACATCTGGCAACTTGATCTTTGGGTTGTTGCTTGTACCTAAAAAGTCTTTGTTACATGTCTTTGACCCCAGAGTCTCTGAGACTGTGATTTGTCTTGCTCCTCCAGGTTCCGGGCAGGGAGTTAAAGTTCAACCTTAAAACTCAGGCCAGTGCCTGAAATCCAGCAAGCTACCTGCTGACAGGTGTCCTTCAGTTGGTTCTCCTGGACTTCTGAATGCTGCGGCTCCTAGAATTTGTTTCTATGCCCTCCTAAAAACCCAATGTCAGGACACATCTTGAATTTTACATTCTGTCCTCTAGACTGCCCTTCATCTCAGCATCTGCCACTCAGTTTCTATACTCAGTGCCTGCTTCTCCTATATAGGAAGATTTTGTTCTAGGTCTGATTTCAGCCTGCTATGAATAACTGAGTCCGAGAAAAGCAACTCCAAAAACATTATTGAATATAACATTAAAATAATCTATATTTTTAAACCTAAAAATACACAAGCAAAATAATACCACTTCTTTTTTTCTGCCTTGTCAAACTAGCATAGCAATATAATTTATCTTTTTACATTATAAGTAACAGCCAAAATGATAACAAAAGGTGCACTTGAAGTTAATTACTTTTAAAAATATGATAAGATAAAATGTCTTAGAGAAATCAAAGAGAGATTTCTTTTTTTCTGTTTTTTGAGACATAGTCTCATTCTATCACCCCAGGTAGAGTACAGCAGCGTCATCACAGCTGACTGCAACCTCAAACTGTTGGACTTCAAGCGATCCTCCTGCCTCAGCCTCCTGACTAACGGGGACTACAGTCGTGATCCACCATACCACGCCAAAGGGAGATTTCTGACACAACACATTCTAATATCTGAGGGGAGAAAAAGAAGTTGCCCTCAGCACTGCATAAACTCAGGCAAAACTTAACATTGTTTTTTTTTTAACATTTCAAGTAGTTATTAACTAATAGACTGTCAGTGTTGGAAGAGGCTTTATAGGTCAGCAATAATTTCTTTTTTTAATGGAATACTTGCATTAATCATATAACCCTTTGAAAACAAAATAGATTAGCTGAAGTAATTCCTTTTCCACGTTGAAGTCTATGCAATAAATTTGAAAATCTTTATTGCTTCTGTTCCTGCTGCAGCAAACAGTTTTCCTTGCCTTAATTTTCTGTCAGCTTTGTTACTACCAAAGATTTGTCCTAAAAGGAACATCTAATACTTTCTAACAAAAAATTATATTTTTATGAATTTTCTATAATAAGTTGTCCTCTTCATTAAGACTTTCCCACTTAGCAATTCTGGTAATTTCTATGTTATTACCATTCCTGTGCCCATCTCTGATGTAGCATTGCCCTAGGAATGGCTTTGATCCCTCTGTTCCCTGTCTCTCCACCTCAGTAAACATTCTGAGGGTTGCATCTTCGTTTACCCAGAACTTACTACTATGTTTTGCACATGGCAGTGGTTCAATGAATGCTTTTTGAAAGAAAGGATAAAGGGATTAAAAAATGAATGAATGAAATAAAGAAAAGTAAACAACCATTTGTATCAACACAAATAAATGTATATCTGAGACTGAGTAACAGTTCAAAATCAGTGATGCCTTTGAAAAATAACGTGATTTTCATATTCTTATTTTCCTTCTGGTATTATGGTAACAGTAAGGCAAGCCAAACGCTGTCTCTCCTCTACTCATTTTTCTTAAGATACAAATTTGATTCCTTATAAAGTCTTCCTCATTCCCTTCAGCAGCACTTTATTTCTATTGCTATAATTACTTAACATGTTGTATTGTCATTTTCTCCTCTAGCATTAGCTAGTCCATAAGTAAAAACTAAATACAAATCTTTATGCATCATCCCAAGGTTATTCACTGTGTTTTTGTACCTCTGAATTTCAATTTGCTGCCCCTGATGCATTCTTTGTGCTCATAGATATATTTGATGGATACACAGGTATAATTTATTATCAGTTTCACACCACAGATAATTAACCTTTTAAACTGATTCATTTTACTTTTTGCCCTGTCACATCAACAACTACTATTACAATGTAATAACGGAGGTCTGGAATGTGTGTGGTAAATAAGTAAATTTATGTGTGTAGCACAGATAATAAATATTCTGCTGAGTTTTGACAGCTCAGTTCACATGAGCTCCAAATGGTTTGAATGTCAGTTAACAATAGAAAACTGTAAGCAGGCTATTGTAACCACATACAGGGAGACAATGAGCATTTTATATTTTAAATAGTACACATTATTTTCCTTTGTTCTAAGTAACAATGTGTAGTTCAAGAATTAAGCATTTGAAATGCTCCAAATAAAATTCTCTACCTGAAAAAGCATGATTGAACAAAGAAAATGTGGTATTACACACACACACACACACACACACACACACACACACACACACAACCATGGAATACTACTCAGCCATAAAAAAGAATGAAATCATGCCTTTTGCAGCAACTGGAGGTCGTTATCTTGAATGAAATAATTCAGAAACAGAAACTTAATCGTCTCATGATCTCATTTATAAGTGGGATATAATGTGTACACATTGTCATAGAGAGTGAAATGGTAGACATTGGAGACTTGGAAGGGTGGAGGAGGTGTCAGATGAAAAAATTACTTAATGGGTATAATGTACACAATTTGAGTGATGGTTACATTGGGAGCCCAGACTTTACCACTATGCACTGTATCCGTGTTACAAAACTGCGCTTGTACCCCCTAAATCTGTAAAAATAATAAAAAAGTGTATATGTGTGTGTGTATATACATACATATAAAATTCTGCATATATAGAGAGAGATGATTCTGTCACCCATCTATCTAGAATACTATACCGTGAAATGAAGTGGGAGCTTGTTCATATGCAGTGAGTTTTCTCATTTTTAGCTTGTGGTCTAGTAATCCTTGGGACATGCAAGACCTTGTAGCCTGGGGGTTTTTAAGTTCTTTCTGGTAGACTTGCTTCTGTGCATCCTGTGATATTCCAGAGTTTGTAATGTCAACCAGAGCTTCACCATTATTGGCTGGCCAAATGCTACATCATCCATTTTCTGGCATCACTGGAGGCTTTAGCTTACACTGGCTCTGATAGAACCTGACACCAAGATTTATTTTTTTTTTGGAACCTTGAGGTCATAAAATCCCATGACGCCTCTTTGATCTTGTTTAGAAATCCTCAGTCACTGTTTCAGAGATAAGCCTCTCAGTTTGAACACTTTCTGGTGAACCTTTATTCCCATATTGCTCAATGCTGCTTCTCCTGGACCCACTCAATTTTCCCTGCTTCCTTTCTTACCTCTCTCAGTGATCACTGTGCCTTCTGAAAACCACTATCTATGGTAAGTTCCACTCCATATTCTCAACTAGACACCAAAATGTCTCTCCAATTCCTTGTATTAGTTGAATCCTGGCATATATTAAAACATGCTGGTTAGCCTGCAAACTTCTACAGCATGGGTCAGCAAGCTTTCTTTATAAAAGGCCACATAGTATAATAAATATTTTAGGCTTTCTAAGCTGTACAGTTTGTCACAATTAATCAACTTTGCCATTGTAGCACAAAAAAAAAAAAAAAACCAAAACAAACAAACAAACAAAAAAAACAGCCATAGACATTACATAAACTAATGAGTATAACTATGTTTCAATAAAACTTCATTTACAAAACAGGCAGCAGGCCAGACTTGGGGGCCATAGTTACCAATCCCTTCTCTGGAGCAGAGGTGCTCACCTTCCCATGCCCTTTGTTTCACAAAAGCAAATGGTTGAGTCAGAAATCTTCTAGCTTTCCAGTTCATTGCTCTCCCATCCTTGTGTAAATAACCCTTCATCCCAATCTCATCAGTATCCTTTATCAATCTCTTGCTCACTCCTGAACATGTTTGAAAGAATCTGGTGATTGATTCACACTGTTCCTCTTAACCCAAAGCCTACCTGGTATCTGAAATTGCTATGGCAACCACTTAATATCTAAATTTTCAAATACAACGATACAATATCATAGCATTTAATTCCTTGTTCTCTTCAACTCTGATTATCTTTATTTAAAATCCATTCCTCTACTTTTACTTCTGACTATATATTGAATCTTTTTATCAAAATGCAGTGCTCTAGAGAAGAATATTGAACTGTTGACAGAATATGAAATTCTAATCTTTCACTACAACCTCCTTTTCTTCTAGTTCCTCATTCCTATATTTCTACCAAAACTTCCATTTAACTTAATTAAGCTTTCATTCCTTGACTCCTAATTTTTTTCTCAAACCATTATATTTCATCTGTCTATACTTTCTTTCCTATTCAACTGAAGCTCTATGATAATAGCAGGCACAATTCATTGAGTACTTATTAAGTGTCAGACACTGTGCTAAATATTTTCCATGCATTATACAATGTCAATCCTCAAAACAAATCAACAAAGTAGATACCAATATCTTCAGATGGGGCAAGTGTGACTATGAGAAATTAAGTAATTAAAGTCACGCAACTAAGTGTCAGATTCAGATTTGAATATAGGCCTGTCAAACACTAAAGTACTATGCAAAAGAATGCAAGTAACTTATTTAAGATAAGTATATTTGGTGCTTATTTTTGACACTGATAATATAAAGATTAAGAAGAAATGGACCATTTCCTATAGGAACTCTTCATATATTCAAATAAATACAATGCAATAATAAAGAAATGGGCAAGGTAATATGACAGCAAACAGGAGAGAATGATTAACTTTCTTAAGAGAAGTCTTTACAGATTAAAAAAAACTTCAGCTGGATCTTAAAGAATCATTTGAAATTAACCTGGTGGGAAAAAATTTAAAGGGCATCTCAGAAAAAAGAAAGACCATGTACATAGGCATAGAGATAGACTTCAGCCTGCACTGTCCTCTAATGTAAGGTAACAAAGGTGAAAGGAATGGAAGTGTTAGGAGATGAAACTAACAATTAGGTGGAGGGTAGATCTTCAAGAATATTGAATGTCTTCAATGAAGTCTGTATATTTTTCATAGAAAGGAGAGATTTCATGGAGTTTTATGGCCTGATGCACATTTTGTAAAGAGGAAACTCCAAGAATAATGGAAATGGCAAAGTTTGGGAACAAGGAGATAGAGGAAATATCAGAGTTGTTGAGGAAAGGGACTGAATGAAGGCCCGACATCATATGGGCTCAGAGAAGAAAGAATGAACTCAAGAAAAAGAATAGAAGTTGAATTGTGAGAATTCAGCAATATATTCTATGCAGGAGTATAGAAAGAAGAGGATTAGAGGGATCTTGCTGGCTCAGATTTCTTTCTGAGAAAGCCTGTTAAAGTGATGACGCCACTATAAAAATAAATAAATTAAGGACAAGGAAACAGTTTCACTGGAATTTTAGAGGCAAAAAATCAATTAAATCAATTAATGATTTTTTAACACTTAAAACCAGTTTTATGTGTTCAACTCTGTTTATCAAATGTTATAATATGCTTACAAATTTCAATTAAAACATTTATATGTATATCAATATAAATAATTTTTATCCTTTGTTTTTAGAGTTTTTTGGGAGGTTGTACTATTTTTAGATTTTAAAGTCTCTGAAGAACAGATGACTACATTTTCAACATGCCTTATTTGATAATAAAATACAATCATCAGGAGCTTTATTTTTCTCCTTGCAACACTTGCCCTGATATTTATGGATAAAAAACATGTTTTCCTTATTATTTCTTGTAACCGACTCCTATGTTAGGATTCCACATGATTATAATTAGTTATTTCCTCAGTAGTGATTAAATTCTCATTTGCTTTGACTCTGCTAAACATATACCATGTTTAACAAAAATTATCCCATTTTTACATTCTTGTTAAAATTCAATGAAATAAGCTTAAACTTCTGTTGTTTGACTTCAAATAAATTTATGTCCATAGCAATGAATAAGAAATGTTAATTTTGTAGTAAAAGCTACTTACTTGTCAATAGCAGAAAAAAATAATCATTTTAGGTTAAAAGTGGCTATTTTTATTTTTTTTAAATTTGGCTTTCAATAAATACTGTAAAAAAATAGAAGCATGTAGAAATACATTCCCAAAATCAAGCACCTTAGACTGAAATTGTTTCTTATTCTGAAATGATGGAAATATTGATGATCGTGCCCATTTTAAGTCTTGGCAGGTCATAAGGTTTCTTTGTGACCATGCAATAATGAATTACTGATTAACAATGAGAACATGCTTCTTCAGCAAGTGCTTGCCTGTCCCCGAGACAGGTCATTGTGGGATAAAACTTTTCACCTGGGTGTAGGCTGCAAGCTTCTGCACTGAGGGTATTAACTAAAAGATTATTTTTTGAAATTACTAGACAGGGATATTTGTGAAATAAAATGTTTGGCTGATTTTAATCTGTCTTCTTTTGCTTAGGAGGTTACCTGGGGGAGCTGCTCTTTCGAGCAGCATTTATTTTTACAACAGCCTGAATGAGTTGAATCTGTGGGCATGATTAAGCATGAGGAGTAGTACAGTGTTATGGAAACAAGAGCAGGACTCCTACCCACAGAGAGTACAGATTATAGTGTCAAGGGTAGAATATATACACATAAAATTAACTAAAAGACATTTAGTGCCAGAAGGGTCTCATATCAGTAGATCAGTAGTATTAGGAATACCGTGATCTCTCAGCTATGTTTCCTCCCAATCCTCTAGGGATATTTGCTCAAGCAATGCATGGTTAAGAAATAAATTTAATGGGCCGGGCGCGGTGGCTCACGCCTGTAATCCTAGCACTCTGGGAGGCCGAGGTGGGCGGATCGTTCTGAGCTCCGGAGTTCGAGACCAGCCTGAGCAAGAGCGAGACCCCATCTCTACCAAAAATAGAAAGAAAATTAATTGGACAGCTAAAAATATATATAGAGAAAAAATCAGCCGGGCATGGTGGCGCATGCCTGTAGTCCCAGCTACTCGGGAGGCTGAGACAGTGGGATTGCTCGAGCCCAGGAGTTTGAGGTTGCTGTGAGCTAGGCTGACGCCACGGCACTCGCCCCAGGCAAGAGAGTGAGACTCTGTCTCAAAAAAAAAAAAAAAAAAAAAAAGAAAAGAAAAGAAAAGAAAAGAAATAAATTTAATTAATAGACGCTATATTGAATTAATTTAAAACTGTCTAAACATGTCCATCTATCTTGCTCCTAATCACTAGGAAATTTTCTATTACTATCTCCATCTGGACTCTCTGTCTTAGCATCCAAGTATATACTCTCAGCATTCGGAGGACTCTCTGGAGAATTCTGCTTTTGATCCTTACCTCTCCACTCCCCCATCTCAAACAGATTAGTTGCATGGTGCTTAAAAATAGCTCCAAACTCCTTGCCACTTCTTCCTTGAGAGGTGGAATTTTCTTCCCTACCCCTTTAGTTTGGGCTGGCTTAATGACTTGTTTGCTCTAGTAGAGTATGACAGTAGAAACCCTAAGTAAACATTAAGATTGAATTTTAAGAGATCTGCCGCTTACACTTACATGTTCTCTCTGGGAATTCAGCTGCCGTGGTGTGAGAAGTCCAGGCCATACAGAGAGGCCATGTGGAAGAGAACCAAGGCATTCTGCTCCGTAGCTTCATCTGAGATCTCAGACAACAGCTAGAACCATCTATGGCCATTTAAGTGAACTGCCTTGGATATTTTAGCCCAGTAGAGCCTCCAGTGACTGCAGAACCAGATGACACCTGATTTATTATGGCAGGATAACCACCCAGATGAGCCCAACTAACACAGAATCATGAGCAATGATTAAAAGTTGTTGTTTTAAGCCACTAAGTGCTGGGGTGATGCTTTACACAGAAATATGTCACTAAATTACTTACTATCGTAATATTATTAAGTTTTTTTAAAATTATGAGATTCATTTGATGAGAAAGCATGGACTTACAAATCAATGAGAGCTGGTTTAAAAAAAAACTTTATTCTTTAGTAACTGTGTGACTTTGGGCCATATATTAATATTAAACTTCCCTAAGCCTTAGCTTCACCCTCTGTAAATAACACCTACTTCTTAAGTTGTTGTGAGGATTAAGTGAAATAACATGTAAAAAGAAAAAAAAAATCTCAGCATAGTCTCTGACGTACATTGGGTACTTAAACAATATCAGTTTTCTCCTACTTTGCCACATCCACATTGTAGCCAGGTTTTAATTTTTTCCTTTCTTTTACTATCTGCATGTATTCCCATTTTTTAACCTGTCAAAAGACTGTAAAAGGCAACCTTCAAACGAAAAACTGACTAACTAAAAAACAAATGATTCTTCTTGATGTTTGCATGTTGTCAGGCTATTCTTCCAAATTCTATTTCAAAATGTGGCTCTTACAACTCTAGGTGCAGGTATGAATAAATTTCACTTGAATAAACCTGAGTTGCTGATCTTTTCATAGCACCAAGCAGCTTATAGAGGAAAAGACTAGTGTGGCTACTAATTACACACCCCACCTCCCTCAATACTAACAGCTATTCATCTGTTATTTCTTCCTTTTCCCCTAACCCTCATGCATAGATAGCCTCACTAGCCATTGAAAATTTTCTTGCTAATTTGATAATCCAAATCATTGCTCCTGATGGTTTCTCCTTCCAAAAATGTATTATTCCTTTGCTTTCAACAATTCTGACTCCTCACAAACGTTCTACCTTTGTGCATAATTTCAAAATCCAATGTAATTATCCATACCTTTCAGGAAGTTTTTGAAATGCAATCTGTCTCATGATAATCTCCCCTTTCTTTGAATTCATAAAGTTTAGATTTTACAAATTGGAGGAGGGTGATTAATAAGGTATTGTCTTGTGATTTGCCTTTTGTTTTCATGTTATTATATAACTATTCCATTAATATTGCTATTTACTCAGGCAGACCAACAGTTTCTTGAGAGCAAAGTCTAACATTTACCAAATGTGCAATATTGAACATGTTACTTAGCTTTTTAAAACCTGTAAAATGGGGGTTATAAAACTATCCCTCTAGATTACTTGAATTCAATGAGATAAACATGTGAAATGCACAGTTTACCACTTAAATATGTTTAATATAAGCCAGTTAATTTTTATGTGCATAGTTTTTTAAATATGGTGTTCAACAAATGCCTGCTGGGCAATTGATTGAAATATATTATTTTTGACTGAGCTCTTGATATGCTCATAATGTAAATTAGAAAATAGTGGTGCATGGCACTGACCTGATGTAGGGTAGGCAACTGTTATATAGATGATGCATGGAATATCAACATTCATTCCTTGGCTCAGTGATTGTTTCTTTTAGGAAGATCCTGATAAAATCAATATTTTTGGAGTTGTAACTTTCAGCTATTAAAAACTTAGTTCTGATTGTTTTAGTTCCAATACAGGAAATAAAATCACATGTGTGAGAATGATATTTGGCTCTTGAAGCCAGGCCTAAAATAAGACTCCTGGGCAAATGAGGACAGCATGAAAACATTAAAATCATCAATGAACAGTGTTGAAGAGTACCAAAACAAAACCAATGTGAGAAGAGTGGGGAAAAATGGGGTGAATAATCATTAAGGTCAAAGTTTACCTACTTTGCAATTTTTATGACAGTCTCAGGTTTTAAAGGACTTAAAAATCAGGTAGTCCAAATACATAGTTCAGATGAAAGAGACATATTACTTGCATTGAAAAGGAAGTTATCCACAACTAGAATAGTTTGTGTGCAAGTCAAAGCGAGTCACCAGCTGCTTGGATATCTATTCAGGGGCCTATATATGCAGCTTCTGCACATTTGTCTTTGATTTGGCTTCTAATCTTGCTAGCAGAAAACCAAAGCCTAGTGCTTTCTTGGTAAGAGCAAATAAGAACGTATTTTCTTTGTGGCTCAGTTTTATATTTTCTGCAGAACCAAAACCATTACTCAAAAGTAAAAGGATTGGCTTAGCCTTAGATTAAAATCAGCCAATAAATATTGAGTTTGAACAAGAATAAGTCCCTGATCTTCATCTCTTCTCAGATACCTCTCCATTACCTAACAGGAGGGGACAAATATTATATCCCTAGTTCTAAGTATTGAAGTTCTAGGAGCAAAGAGCACAGTGTGGGCACCATGCTGGATGATCAGCAAAGCAATGCCATCATGTAGGAATGATGCAAGGCTGCATGTAAAGATCATCAGGGATCTGTTGACCACACAAAGCTTAGTTTATTAAGCTTACTGAACAAGGGACAGCACTACATTGACTAGAGCATCCATACTTCTCATAGGGAAAATTTAGGAAAAGGCACTTGTAAGTTTTGTTTTATTTTTATTTTTTCCCAGAGGGAGAAGGTTGACAAAGTGGTTTTAGAGTAAAGTTAGTAAGAATGGTCTTGGCAAGGATTAGTCAGAAATGATAAACAGGGGAATTAGTGGGGAAGTCAGTGATCTTCTTGAAACACACAAGTCCAACTCATCTGTGGTCATACCTTGGAACACATGGATCTGAACTAGGTGATATTAAAATAATTCTGAGCCTATATAGTTTGTGTTGCATGCACAGTTTACTTTTTTAAATTTTATTTCAGAATATTACAGGGGTATAAATATTTTGGTTACATAAATTGTTTTTGTACCATTTGAGTCAAAGTTGTAAGTATGCCCATCACCCAGATAGTGTGCACTGTACCTGGTGGGTGTGAATTTACCCATCCCCTCCTCCCTCTTCCCACCTGCTTGATTCCCAATGAATGTTATTTCCGTATGTGCACATGAGTGTTGAATGATTAGTTCCAATTTAATGGTGAGTACATGTGGTGTTTGTTTCTCTATTCTTGTGATACATTGCTTAGAAGAATGGTCTCCAGTTCCATCCAGATTAATAGAAGAGGTAGCTCACCATTTTTTTTACAGCTGAGTAGTACTCCATGGTATACATATACCACACGTTATTAATCCACTCACGTATTGATGGGCACTTGGTTCATTTCCAAGTCTTTGCAATTGTGAATTGTGCTGCTATAAACATTCGAGTGCAGGTGACATTTTATAAAAAGTTTTTTTTTTCCCCGTTGAGTAAATACCCAGTAGTGGGATTGCTGGATTGAATGGTAGGTCTACTTTTAGTTCTTTGAGGTATCTCCATGCTACTTTCCATAGAGGTTGTACTAGTTTGCAGTCCCACCAACAGTGTTTAAGTGCTCCAATCTCTCCGCATCCATGTCAGCATTTGTTGTTTTGGGAATTTTTGATAAAAGCCATTCTCAATGGAGTTAAGTGATATCTCACTGTGGTTTTGATTTGCATTTCCCTGATGATTAGAGATGGTGAGCAATTTTTCACATGTGTTTTGGCCAGAAGTCTGTCTTCTTTTGAAAATATTCTGTTCATGTCCTTTGCCCACTTTTTGATAGGGTTGTTTGATTTTTTCTTGCTGATTTTCCTGAGTTCTGTACAGATTTTAGTTATCAGCCCTTTATCAAATGTGTAGCATGCAAATACTTTCTTCCATTCTGTAGGTTGTCTATTCACTCTAAGAATAGTTTCCTTGGCTGTGCAGAAGCTTTTTAATTTGATCAGGACCCATTTATTTGTTTTTGTTGTTGCTGTGATAGTTTTGGGGGTCTTCTTCATAAATTCTTTGCCTAGGCCAATGTCTATAAGATTTTTTCCAACATTTTCTTCTAAACTTCTTATGGTTTCATGCTTTAGGTTTAAGTCTGTTATCCATCATGAGTTGATTTTTGTAAGAGGTGAGAGGTGTGGATTCTATTTTAGTCTTCTACATGTGGCTATCCAATTTCCCCAGCACCATTTATTAAATAGGGATTCTTTCTCTAGTTTATGTTTTTGTGTCCTTTGTCAAAGATCAGATGGCAATATGAGGATGGTTCTATCTCTGAGTTCTCTGTTCTGTTCCATTGGTCTATGTCCCTGTTCTCATGCCAGTAGCATGCTGTTTTAGTTACAATTGCCTTGTAATATAGCTTAAAGTTTGATAAATTGATGCCTCCCAGTTTTTTCTTTTTGCTTAAGATTGCTTTTGCTTTACAGGGTCTTCTCTGGTTCCACACAAAGCATGGAATTATTATTTCTAGATCTGCAAAAAATGATGTTAGTATTTCTATGGGGATTGCATTGAATCTGCAGATCACTTTGGGTAGCATAGACATTTTAACAATGTTGATTCTGCTGATCCATGAGCATGAAATGTTTTTCCATATGTTTATGTTGGACATTTCAGTTGCTTCCAGTGTAGGGCTCTTATGAATAAGCCTACAATGAACATAAATACCTACATCCAAAAGGCAGAAAGATCACAAATCAACAATCTAGGAAATCATCTCAAGGAACAGGAAAAGGAAAAGCAAACCAATCCCAAACCCAGAAGAGGAAAAGAAATAACAAAAATCAGAACAGAACTAAATGACATCGATGACAAAAGAACTATACAGAAGATTAATGAAACAAAAAGTTAGTTGTTTAAAAAGATGAAAAAAATTGACAGGCTTCTCAGTAGATTAATCAGAAGCAGAAAAGAAAGGACTCTAATAAGCCCAATCAGGAATGAAAAAGGAGAAATCACAACTGATACCACAGAAATACAAAATTCCTTCTCCGAATACCATAAAAATCTCTAAGCACATAATCTTGAAAACATGCAGAAAATGGACAAATTCTTAGAAACACACAGCCTCCTAGGCTCAATCAGAAAGAAATAGAATTTCTGAAAAGACCAATATCAAGTAACAAAATTGAAGCAGCAATAAAAAATCTTCCAACAAAAATAAGTCCTGGTCCATATGTTTTCACACCCGTATTTTACCAGACCTACAAAGAAGAACTGGTACCTATCCTACAGAAATTATTCCGTAACATCGAGAAGGAAGGAATCCTCCCCAACACATTTTGTGAAGCCAATATCACCTTGATACCCAAGCCAGGAAAGAACTCAACAAAAAAAGAAAACTACAGCCCAATATCCCTTATGAATATAGATGCAAAACTTCTCAATTAAATCCTAGCAAACCAAATTCAGCTGCACATCAAAAACAAACCAAAACAAAACAAAAACAAAAGCAAACAAAAAAACAAAAACAAACAAAAAACAAAAATAAAAACAAAAAACCAAACCAAAAAACAGAAAAACCAAAAACAAAACCAAAAAAAAAAAAAAAAAAACTCACTATGACCAAGTGGGCTTCATCCCAGAGATTTAAGAAAGTTCAACATATGCAAATCTACTAATGTAATTCATCACATAAACAGAAGTAAAAACAAAGACCATGTGATACTCTCAATAGACACCGAAAAAACATTTGACAAAATTCAGCACCCTTTTATGATAAGAACAATTAACAAAATAGGCATAGATGGGACTTACCTCAAACTGAAAAAAGCCATACATGGCAAACCCACAGCCAACATCATACTGAACAGGGACAAATTGAAAGCATTCTGGCTTAGAACTGGACCCACATAAGGTTGCCCCCATCACCAATTCTGTTCAACATAGTGCTAGAAGTCCTAGCCAAAGCAATCAAGCAAGAGAAGAAAATCAAGGATATCCAAATGCGGGGAGAAGAGGCCAAACTATCCCTCTTTGCTAATAATATGATCTTATATCTGGAAAACCCCAAAGATTCTGCCAAGAGACTACTGGAATTGACAGATAAATTCAGCAAGGTCTCAGGTTACAAAATCAATGTACACAAATCAGCAGCATTCATATACACTAACAACAGTCAAGTTGAGAACCAAATCAAAGACTCAATACCTTTAACAATAGCGAGAAAGACAATAAAACACCTAAGAATATATTTAAGGAAGAGGAAGACCTCTATAGGGAGAACTATGAAATTCCGAGCAAAGAAATAACATGTACAGTTTATTTGTTATAGAAATCATAGTTAAGTTTATTTCATAAATTGTCACTTCTGTTTTCCCCTTCTCAGAATGTATGTAATAAACCCTTAAAAGAGACTTTTTGCCTAACTGCAGTGGTGGATTTCTAGTAAGAGGGAATGAGAAAAATATTTTTGTGTTTGAAAGGAAGACTCCAAATCTTTATGTGAGAAACCAATATTGTTATTACCTTACTCATTTCATCCAGGTAGTTTACTAAGTAAATACCTGGGAAAAATATATCAGATACAGACACACTGAGGGTAGTTTTCATTTCTGGACTATATCAGATATATTTTCATATGAAAGTTCTTTCCAGGAACATCTGGTGTTGTGAATGATTCAGCCATAGTTAATCAGCTGCCTATTTCCTAACGCTATCATCGAGTGGCTGCAAATGTTGTTGCATTTGTCTTTGAATCTAACAAAGGTACCATGAGCATCCTAGAACATAACAGAAGCAATGATATACATGTTGAGGAATAAAATAAATAGGTCTTTTTACTCCCGAGGCACTAATAGGAAGAATTTTAAAATATTTCAGATAATGAGTATAGCAAATACACTGGAATACCAAGGGATCCCCTAGTTCCCTAATAAAGAAAACAAGCAGGAAACACAGGGTTTCAGTCTATAACCAAACCATCATAAACATCTCTGAGAAATCTCAGTTGTGAAATCATGTCTCCAGTTTTATTATCAGAATCATATTTTAAAAAAGAATTCCCCAGTACCTGTGTTAAGAAATCATTTTTTGAGTAAGAAACAAAAGTTTTTCTTAAGTAATTAAGTATATTTGGCCATAAGAATTTGAATAAACCTATAATATTATTTGCTGGTTTCAAACACTAGTACAAATTACAGTGTTCAGAACTAAGCCCAACACAGAGACAATTAGAATCATATGTGATTCCAAATCATAGCACATGCAAGTATCTATTATTATAGTTTATTTCATGAAGAATATAACTTACCACTATTTGGTGAGAATAATTTATTTTATTTTTCACTCCATGGCCAAAGGAACTTGATAGAAGATAATGACTCAGGTGCTCCTTAGAGCTTGTGATGCATTATTATATTTATTCTTAAAAATTTGATCTTCACAACAATTCTGTGATCAGACAGAATCACCTTCATTTTCATCAAGAATATTTTAATTTCAAGAAACTCAACTCTACTACTTTTTAAAAAGAGAATATAAGTGGTTTGTGTAACTAGGAAGTCCAAGGCGGCAGTTGCTTCAGGCATGGGTGGGTTCAGGGACTTAGATACAGTTCTCTTTCTCTCCATTTACAGTACTTGCCTTTGTGTTTGGCTTCATGTTCTCTCTCCATTGGGTAAGAAATATGACCACTACAGCAACCTTTATCCTTTATTACTTCTTCCCTCCAAAGATAGAGAACTAATTTTCTCTGATGTGCATGTATTAAATCTCATAGTAAGTCTCTGTGTGGCCTTGCTGAGGTCAGGTTCACATCTCTGAACAAGTTACCATGGCCAAAGGGATGAGGCACTGTGTTCACCCTGTGCCATGTGATTATGCCTGTAGTTGGGAGAGGAAGTGGTGATGATTAACAGTAGCACCATTGTCACATGATGTAGGGAAGAATTGATTTTTCAAGTAAAGAAATACTCAACAAAGTCCAACACAACCTCCATTATGCAAATTGGAAAATTTAGGCCCAGAAAAATTAAGGAAAGTAGTGACAAATAACTAGATACCCTTAGCATCAAATTTAACCTCCTTTAGGTGAATGAGAGGTTCATCAAGATCTAACTCTAGACAATCTCTCCCTTGGCTTACGTATTTTACTCCCGTAGATGCACCCCTCCAACAATAAATGTCTTTAAATTTGTTAAAGCCCCATGATTTCACTCATCTCCAGGTTTTCTACCTCTTTCTCACTGGAGTGCTCCTCTTCATCCCTCAATTTTAACTTCAGTGATATGTCTTTATGCCTTTCCTCCCTTATGGGGAGAAAGCTAGTCTAAAAGGAAGGAACGGATACAAGGGACTGAAATAACCCTGGCAGCATTTTAATCCCAAACACCAGGTCTTTCTAAAAATCAGGTGCATTCCTATCCTTCCTGCAGCTTAGTTGTTCAACATTTATTTGAATTCCATTAGTCAATAAAGCCATTTCCTTTTTTTTGCAGAAGTCAGTTGGAGCTGGTTTTTTTTTGTTACTTAGAACTCACCTGTGCCTCATGGTTACTGCACTACTACAGCTTCTAGGAGATAAACTATCAAATAGCCCTTGAAGATATGAGTTATGACTTTTTCATGTTTGTAATTCTATCTTTTCTCCACAGGCATGCAGTATGTCTGTTAAGAAGTTTAGCTAACCTGAGTCAAGCCATATATGATCATTATTATTTGTTGGGCAAATACTAAGTGTATGACATTGAGTTTAGTGTTAGGGAGATGCCATGGCTGTCCCCATCTACTTCTCCAGTCTCATCTCACAGCAACCTCACTCTTTCTTCTCCAGACACTTTGATTACTGCCATTCATGGATTTTGCAGAGGCTGGACTATTCTTCCTTGCTTTTCTGACTCTTAACTTCAGAAATTAGCTTGCTCATTCAGGGAAACTTTTCCTTACATTTCTGACTTGGTCAAATCTCCCATATATGAATTTTCAGAGGACCATGCACCTAGTATTTTTAAATAATGTTGGTTAGAACTGTAGTTTTATATTTATCATTTTGATTATTTGTTTAATTTCTATTTCCCTCAATATTTTAAAAGCTTAAAGAATATAGGACTCCTGCTTATTGTCACATACCATTATATCACCAATGCCTAATAAAATGCCTGGAACAGCAGGGGTTCAACAAATATTGCTGGAGGTATGAATAAGATTGTGTCCTACTTTAAAGCACCTGTAATCAAGTTAGGAAATTTAGGCTATGCACATTTTTTAAATGCCAGCATTGAGGCCTCTATTTTTATTTGCTAAATCTGGAAACTATCAATGAGCTTTGGAAACACTTAGGGAAACTTTCATGAAGGAGACAGTATAAGAACTAAATCTTATTGAAAGCATATCAACAACTGTATCATTAATCCTCTTTTGTTGCAGTAATAAACATTCTTATTATCTCAGTGGTTTACATGAGCAAACATTTATTTCCTGCTCATATTACGTGAAGACTATGACATGACTGTAGCTCTGTTGAGCTCAATGTAGCTTTGCTTGGCTCAGCTCAATTCAGCTCTACTTGTTTTCTCATTCTGGAATGCAGGCAAGAGGAGCAACCACTTTCTGGGTTGCACACAGACATAGTGAAATTATTATTACAGTCAAGAAAATTAACACATACATAATACTCTATGGTTACCTTTTTGTTTGTTTGTTTATTTATGGTAAGAGAAACTAAAATCTACTCTCTGTTTTAATGGTGGAGCTAGAGGGCCTGAGCTACATCATGCATGCAAGTTCTCAATTTCACTAGTCAAGACATGTTGCTGAGGTCAAAGTCAATGGGAAAGGAAATATACTCATCTACCATAAGAAAGGATTGTAGAGTTATTCAAAAAAAATTTTTTTTCTAAAGATGACTTTGTCTAGTCGTGGTTTTTGTGGTTTCATATAAATTTTAGTGTTTTTTTTTTTTTTTTTTACTATTTCTGTGAATAATGTCATCGGCATTTTAATAGGAATTGCATTAAATCAGTAGATCAATTTTGGTAATGTGGTTGTTTTCACAATATTACAATATTATTTCTTTCAATCCATGAACATGGGAGATTTTTCTATTTTTTGTGATCTTTTTCATTTCTTTCACTAGTGTTTTATAGTTTTCCTTGTAAACACCTCTCACCTACTTGGTTAAATTTATTTCTAGGTACTTTATTTATTTATTTTTGTAACCGTTGTAAATAAAATTGCTTTCTTTCTTTCTTTCTGCTAGTTTGTTGTTGGTGAATAGAAATGCCGCTGATTTTTGTATGTTAATTTTTTATCCTGCAATTTACTGAATTTGTTAATTAGTTCTAAGTATTTTTATTGGTGGAGCTTTTAGGGTTTCCTATATATAAGAGTATGTCATCTGCAAAAAGGGACAATTTAATTTCCCCCTTTCCAATCTGGATGCCCTTTATTTCTTTCTCTTGCCTAATTGCTCTGGCTAGGACTTCCAGTACTATGTTGAATAAGAGTGGTGAGAGTGGGCATCCTTGTCCTGTCCCAGTTCTTAGAGAAAAAGTTTTCAGCATTTCCCCATTCAGCATAATATTGGCTATGAGTTTGTCATATATGACTTTCATTGTGTTGAGCTATACTCCTTCTATACGTAGTTTGTTGAGGGTTTTTATCATGAAAAGATGCTGAATTTTGTCTAATGCTTTTTCTGTGTCTATTGCAATGATCAGCTAGACCCCTGTCTCTCACCATATACAAAAATCAGATCAAAATGGATTAAAGACTTAATGTAAGACCTGGAGTTATGGAACTATTAAAAGAAAACATTGGGGAAATTCTTCAGGATACTTTTCTGGGCAACAATTTTTTGGATAAGACCTCAAAAATGCAGGCAACAAAAGCAAAAATAGACAAATAGACAAATGAGATTACAACACACTAAAAACCTGCACAGCAAAAGAAACAATCAACAGAGCAAGGAGACAAACTACAGAATGGAAGAAAATATTTGCAAACTATGTATCCATCAAGGAATTAATAACATGAGCATATAAGAAACTCAACTCAATATCAAAAAAAATTAAAAAATAGATTCAGGAATTCTCTGCATTTCTTCTTATGTTCCTATTATCTCCTGTAACCTAACACGTGCACACACACACACACACACACACACACATGAAAAATTGTAGGGACAACAAAAAGAAGAGCAAATAAAAAAGGAAAGATAGTTGTCTTCAAATTCTCAAAGAATTGTCATATATAAAAGGTATTAAAACCATTACACATTGGTCTAGAGAGCTGAACTAGAACCGGTATATGAAATTTGGAGGACAAATTTGCCTTAATATAGAGAAATATTTTAAATAATTTACTCAAAGCATTCTTTTAATATATATTTAAAAAACAACTGTTATATGAAACCATTCTTTTTGAACTGGAGATATAACACTACACAAGATGGATAGATTTTATATTTCAGAAGGAAAACAAAACAAACTAAAGAAAGAGTATATCAGAGACTGCTAAGTGTTCTGAATAGAATAGAAAGGCTTCTATGATAGAACATATCGATGGAAAGTGTAGAAAGGTCATTAGAGAAATGAAAATCTCTAAAACTAGTAAGAAATAACCTAATCAGATAGTGAGCACTCTGCCACCATAACATTCACACTGTATATCACTAACATTAGTTGAAAACTTTCTACTTGCCCAGCATTCTCTTACGTGCTTTACAACACATTTAATCCTCACGAAACAAAACAAAACAAATAAATTAAAAAATCTTGTGGATGTAACTATTATCCTGATTTTATAGATAAAGAAATAAAAGAACAGAAAAGTTAATGAACTTGTCTATGGTTACAAGCTAGAGAGCAACAGAACCAAACTGAACCCAAATGGTCAGATTTCAGAGCAAGTACTCTTAACCATGACAGTGGCCACTAGGTTTGTTGACCATAACTCTGGATGCTGTTCATTCACTCAACATTCAACATTCCTATCCAGTTCCTGTTTCATGTCAGCCACAGTGCAGAGGTGTGTAAATGGAACTTTGAAGAAAGCAGCCATACGTCCCAGCAATTACAGGGTAAGCTTTAAGGGATGTCACTCGTTAAATTCTCTGGGATGCAGACACTGATAGAGAGTCATAAGGGAGAAGTCTCAGAGAGGTAAAATGCCTGTGTGAGTAAAAGGGAGAAAGCATATATATTAATATAAAAAAACTGGGAGGCATCAGATTAAGTCTTGAGAGGCAGACTAGAATGACAGAAGAGAAACAACTATTGCCAAGAAATGAGATTTTAATAAAACCTTAATGTGCCTTATCTTGTATTTGATTTGCTACACACTTTGATTTCTTAGAGTACATATATATTGACATTTTAATCAGTTAAGCACAAAGATGCCACACTGACTTTTGCGACCATATTTTTCTCCTTTCACTGAGAGTAAAGTTGAAAAGAACCACTTCAGATTTAAACAAGATAAAAGCCAATGTTAAAGTTGTCAGTTCGAACAGAACTTGATGCACATTGGTGAGAACAAATATTGTTAATAACTCCTTCCAAATCAAAAGAGAAATAGAATTCTCCTAGTTGCTTCAGGAGGAGTCAGAATTTATAACTAATATTTGTATAATGGACTCATTTTATTGTGGTCTGTTCTACCTGGATGCAAAGGCTAAGAGTGGAATGGAAATTCTCTTCCAAAGTACTACCCATCAAGAACAATCATCTCCTGTTTTCATAATTTAGGAATGTCCTGGGAAGCTTAGAGGAGTGGCCATAATCCAGGCAGCTCAGGTGTACTCAACCAACCTTGTTGCACAGCTGAGGAGCATTTCTGCCTGAAGGTCCTCACACATGAAGCAAGCAGGTGATGATGGGCTGCCCATCAAACAGTGCTAAGAACTGCTAACAGGGAACCTCAACAGAGGTGAAGTGCGATGTCTATGCAAATGGACTAGGAACCTTATTCTGGCATCTACGTGGCTTTCTGGCATTGGTAACTGACACATACTTGGCACTCTATTGATGACAATTCTGCTTCTTTCCTCATACTATATCCCACTCTGTGTGCCCTTCATCTCAGGCCTCTGTGACTTCCTCTGTAGTAACTTTTTGCTATGTTACTCCACCTAGTCTCCTCCAGGAGTGGAGCCAGTCAGAGATTTACCACAAAAGAGAGAGCTAAGGTCAAGGGTAGAAACTTTAAGTTCTAAGAGGAATAAGTTCTGGGGGATCTAATGTACAGCATAGTGACTGTAGTCAACAATACCGTACTTTAGATTTGCTAAGGGAGTAGATCTTAATTGCTCTCATCACAAAAAACAATGACACCTATGTAAGGTGATGGATATGTTAATTACCTTCATTATGGTAATCATTTCACAATGTATGCATATATCAAATTATCATGTTGTACACCTTAAATACATAAAATGTTTGTCAATTATACCTCAATAAAGCTGGGGGGAAGAGACGGGGCAAAACAATTGATAGTTTTTCCCACTATGAATCAGAATTTTGCTTTATCAAGAAACATTTTGAACATTACCTATTTACATTAGTTTCACTGAGATTGGTTTCCCATTCAAACATCCCATGGGATGTTTGCTAAGAGGTCATGGGGAACAAGGGCAGTGTAAGTAAAAACCTAACAGAGCTGTTTGACTATAAACTTTGTAAATCACCGAGACACAAACATAGATGTCTTATATTTGTGTGGAATAGAACCACACTAAAATTGGGAAAGAGGTACTCTCCCCAGTTCTCCACAAAGAAATGCAGCCCAATTTCAGGACACTGACTTTGAAAACTGTTGTGAACATCAATTTGGTACCTCCAGGACCCCTGCAGATAAGTGGTACCTGTACTTAATAGTTAGTGTCCACTACACCCAACATATCCAGAGACAGGGAGCTGGAGCATAGAGAGTGGGGAGAGGGAAAGAGAATTGAATAGAGGCAATGAGGCAATGAGTGCAGGTGTATGTACTCAAATAACCTTTGTTTGCACAAATTTACTCATGGTATTTTTAATAGAACATTTGTGGGGACTTATCAGGAGATAGGCTGATAGGAGGTGAGGGCAAGGGTGAAACACAGACTGCACACAGGTGAATAGGAGGGATGAGCAAAAGATGATGTAATGAATCTTAAAATTGTAGATATATTAAGACAATAGCCAACAAATAGAACACAAGTAGGTATTCAATCACAGGGTAGATCTGGCTGACATGGCTATATCTAGAGGTGAAGGAGGATTAAGAAAGTAATATGTGTGAGTTTGATTGCTTGTGCTTGGCTGCTGTTGAGATGTATCTTTTGCATCTTGCCAAAGATAAGATGGAATGACAGATAAAATTTAGTCTATTGGCATGTACTGCCAACGAGAAGAAATAAAGGTACATTTAGGATGTTGTTCTTATGACTTATTGTCCTGCCTGTGCTTGGACACTGAAAACACAAAGGCAACAACTTTGCCCATGAAGATGTACTTATTATAGAAGTGTAGCACAGGACATTAGAAGGCTAGTAGGCAACTTCAATTCTCCAGGAAATATGTGTTCAGTGCAAAACAACTATTATGGGATGTATTATGTTCAAAGGACAAGGATGTCTGCATGCATCATAGGAAGCAGAGTGTTGGGGATTTAAATGTGGACTTTGACTTGAGGTCTGAGGATTCTACTTCCTGACTGTACAAAGGGACCAGTGCTCACCACTGTATCAAGGACATATGTGTCATTAAGTTCCTCTTCACTGACTCTAAGCCTATCACCTATTTGAAAGCTAACCTGGTGCTCCTAGAATTAAAAATACTACTCTATTTAGTACTTTCATTTTTGTGGCATAAAACAGTGATAAAAGCAGATAAAACAAATACTAACAGAAAATTAATGTAATAAAAATTCAATGCTGAACTTTACTAGTCCTGAGGAAAACTTATATAAATATCTAATAAAGTTGATCCATAGGAAAAAGAAGTTCTTAAAGAAGTATTAAAAAGAAATACTCTAAAGATAACTGAAGGGGACTCCCTTCATTAAAAACAAAAAATAGTGCAGAGAGAGAGAGAGAGAGCAGGAGAGAGAGAGAAGAAAGAAGACTATAATTATGAGAATTGATAAGGGGCTTGAGGGGTTTTGCTTAGGGACCACATATTTTGAGAGCATATAAGGTTATTGGAAAGTAGCAGAAGACTACCTAGTGACCAGTGAATTCTTGGAAGGCAGGAAGCACAGTGATGATAGAATAAGTAACAAGACCAGTAGGTAGAGATCTTACCATGCATACCAGGAAGATGGCTTCAGTGGTTTTAACAAAAAAAGAAAAAGACCTCTGTTGAAAAGCCTTGCTCTGTTCTAGCACTTCCAAAGAAGTTAACTCACAGAGCCAGGAACATTGCAGCACAGCTGCAGAGGCAGGGAGGAAAAGTGGGGAAGGGTACACATCAATTTTCCATATAATTCTCTGAGTTAATCATAAAATTTGTGTTTTTTGTTAAAGCATGCTGATCTTCCTCTGTCTCTATAATGCATCCTATAATAATACTGCCTAGGAGGAGACGAGACCAGATGAGGAAGAAGAAACCAGACCAGACGAGGAGATGAGACCAGATCAGGAAGAGGAGACTAGACTGGACAAGGAGACCAGACTGGATGAGGAAGAGGCGACCAGACCAGATGAGGTTGAGAGTGCTAAGTTCTTAATATGCAATACCTCATTCAGACCTCATGAGCCGTCCTATAAGATAGATATTGTTCTTTACTTTGTTTACAGATGAGGAAACTAAGGCTTAGAGCAGTTATATAATCTGCCCAAGGTAACACCTTAACTCATGAAACTGAGAATCAAAACCAGGCCTGACTCCAGAGTCTGCTCTTAGCCATTATGCAAGTCAGATACCTACTTTCTACCTGTATGATTGTTCCCACAGCTTCCTCCAAAGGCGTCCTCAGGCTGGCCCTGGGGCTGAGCCACAGCTGCTGTCCTGCTGATTTCCAACCCCAGATTTTATTTTTACTGTGGATGGGGGGAGGGGCACAGTCCTGGGCTGGGGGGCAGAAATTGGGCTTCTTGTGCTGTTCCATCTCTGGACTCAAGAGGGTGTCCAGGCATATGAGGCACTATGACTCACTTGCCCCATCGGTAACATGGGAAGAATAATTCTACACCTGCTGCCTGCTAAGATTACTCTTTTTTGAGATCATATATGGAAGAAATCTGCATAAAGGATTAGCACTTATTAGACTATGTATAGAGCTAGCCCCCAATCAAAGTTCCAGACTTAATTCCCAAAAGTTCCCAGCAAACTTGGAAAACCTCCAAAGGTTCCTTACCTCCCTGCCTTTGTTCATGTCTTTCCACGTATCTGAAAGGCCTCCTCATCTTCATCTACCATAATCCTACCTATCCAAAAGGCCTAGTTCATAGGCTTCCTCCTAGAAGGTGTTTGTGGACAGCTGTCCTTGAAGTAATCCATTTCTCCTGCCAAATCTTTGGCTGTAAGCACGTAAGACAAGCATCACTCCTAGCCTAACCATATAATTACCAATGTATAGGACATCTCGTCTGTGGAGGACATGTGTTGGTTTTTGCTTGCCTAATATCTTCTCCCCCTTTTACTAACAGCAACTTAATTTTCCTCTGGTGAAAAAGCTTCCCCAATTTTTAATCCATATGATTTGGATGGGGTCAACCCCACTTCCAAATCCAGAGGTAGGCATGTGACATAGGCCTATTCAGAGTTACTATAATGGGTTCAGTGAAGGGCAGGTGATTCAATTAAAAGCATTCAGAATGACACCTAGGACTTTTGATAGGACCATTGGCATAAAAAGCTCTATTTTTGCTACAATTGGATGTAAACATGGAGCTGTGAGGGGCTTTCACATAGAAAAAAAATTCCTGAGGATGAAGCCACCCAAGAGCAGGTTATAGAAAGAGACCTAATCTGGAGGATAACATTGTTGGAAACACTTGGATCTTAGATTCAGCTATTCCTGAAACTCTTAATAGAAGTAACCTGCCTAGGACAAATAAGTTCTGTCCCCTGCCTACATTCTTTTTTTCCTTTTAAGCTGGTTTGTGTTGGGTTTCTGTAATGTAGAATTGAAAGATAGGAATACATCCTCAATTTGTTTATGAACTTTAAGGGGCCAAAAGCCTGATCTTTTTTCTTTAATTGTTTGTTATTATAGGGGTACAGATGTTTAGGTTACGTATGTTGCCCTTGCCCCCCCTTCCCCCCAAGTCCCAGTTTCAAGTGTGTCCATCTCTTGGATGGTGCACATTGCACTCTTTGTGTATGCATATATCCATCCCCTCCTCCCCCTCGCCCCTCCCCCATCCCCCTCCCTCCCTACCCGACATCCAATAGATGTTATTCTTATATGTACACTTACGTGTTGTTCAGTTACTACCAATTTGATGGTGAGTACATGTGGTGCTTGTTTTTCCATTCTTGGGATACTTTGCTTAGTAGAATGCGTTCCAACCCTATCCAGGAGTATACAAAAGGTGCTATATCACCATTGGTTCTTAAAGCTGAATAGTACTCCATGGTATACATATACCACATTTTATTAATCCACTCATGTATTGATGGACAGTTGGGTTGTTTCCACATCTTTGCAATTGGGAATTGCACTGCTATAAACATTCGGGTGCTGGTGTCTTTTTCATAGAGCAACTTTTGTTCTTTGGGGTAGATGCCCAGTAATGGGATTGCTGGATCAAATGGTAATTCTACTTGTATCTCTTTAAGGTATCTCCATATTGCTTTCCACAAAGGTTGCACTAGTTTGCAGTCCCACCAGCAGTGTATGAGTGTTCCTATCTCTCTGCATCCACGCCAACATTTATTGTTTTGGGACTTTTTGATAAAGGCCAGTCTCACTGGAGAGAAGTGATATCTCATTGTGGTTTTGATTTGCATTTCCCTGATGATTAGAGATGTTGAGCATTTTTTCATATGTTTTTTGGCCATT
>RJWJ010014940.1:0-36990 GCA_004363605.1 Indri indri | reverse complement strand
TAAATGATGCCAAACAGTTTGACAAAGGATTTGTACTAATTTACATTCCTACTAGGACTGCAGGAGAATTTCATATGCAACATTCTTCTATGTTAATATTTTATATTGTAATCCTGTTTAATTTTAGATAGTATGTGAGGGCATAGTAGTATCTCATTTTGAATTTAAATCTCAGTTCACTACTAATAAGGTTGAACTTTATTTTTCTTTCCTGTATTTTCTCTCATGAAATACCAGTTTAAATCCCTAGAAAATATTTCTTTGGGGTTGTTAGTGTTGGTCTTATTGCTATATAGGATATATTTTGGATTTTTTAAAATTTATATAATATTTAATTTTTTTAATTAATGCATAAAATTATAGATATTTATAGTATTCAACATGCCGTTTTGAAATCTATGTCCACTGTGGAATGGCTTGAATTTTTTAGCGTAATCTAAAATCAAGATTTTTGTCAATTACATCAACTTCCACTCAGTGGCTTGCCTCTTTAATCTTTTAATAATGTCTTTTGATCAAATTTGTCAATCTTTTCCTTTAGTGTAGTGTTTTTCAATCCTGTTAAGAAGATAGACATTATTTCTTCATTAAGCACTTGATAAAATTAAGCCATGAAGCTATATGGGTTTTGAATTTTAATTATGGATTCGATTTCTTAAATAGTTAAGGTACTTCTTATGTCCATTTGGGTAAGTTGTATTTTTTTCTATAATTTTGTCCATTTTATCTAAATTTAAAATGTTTTAGGATAAACGTTTTCAATATCCTTGTATGATCATTTAAACATTTGTGGAATCTGTATTGTCGTTCTCTGTTTTATTCATGATATTGGCTATTGGTGCCTTCTCTTTCTTTTTCTTTTTATTTTTTGATAAGCTTCTCAAGGAATTTATTGCTTATGTCAGTTCTGTCTCTCACACGCACATAAGCACACACATGCTGCTTTTGCTGCCCCCTAGTTCTAAGAGACTGTGAAAATTTAGTTGTACCTCTCAACTTGCAGAACTGGCAAATACCCTTCATGGAACAGGGTCTCTTAATGCCAGGCTCTCTCTCCAGATCTCAGCCCTCCCAGTTCTGACCTGGAATTGTGACATTTTCTTATTAGCATCCACAATTCTGAGCACACTAAAATGAAATGTTGTCAAGTAATCTACTTATCCTCTTGGAAGCATAATTATTGAGAGTTAAAATGTAATTCTAAATCTGTTTCATTCCAAAAATTGTTCACTTTCTACCCTACCACAGTGTAGCAACACCGCAATCAAATCAATACCAAAATCAAATGTTCGATAATTCTGGCTGGTATTTTCATCTCATTTATTTATTTCCATTTCTCTTATCTCCCAGTATATTACACATGATTCTATGGTTGTTTCTCTAGGCCCACCCCCAAACTCCCCCCGCATAAGATGTATACAACTCAGGACTGTGCATACAGCAGTCAATAACTCTTACTGCATAAAAACAAAATAAACTTAATAAAGAAGGGAAGTTTTTTTAAGGCTATTTCGGTTATCCAAGCCAACCCACTGCTTCTCAACCTGGAGTCACCAACAGTCAACTGGTTTTTGCATAGTGTGAATATGGCTTAAAAAATCCAGTCTGAGGCAATCCTCCAAACTGGTAATTTGAAAATCACTTCCAACTTGAATCCATCCACTTGCATCCCTTAAAACCTTCCATCTGAACAACCCCAAATGAACGGAGACTGTGGGTTGGGGAGAGGACCCTGTTCTCTGCTGTGATGTTCTTTGCAGAAGTTATGTGAATGTTATCAGTAAAGAGCAGTCCTAAATGTCCCCCTTTAAATATACAACTCCTTCTTTTTCCTTTACTTCCTTTCTGACTAGTTTTCTAAGCTACAGCCTTGGCTTCTGATGATTATTCATATCATCATTATTCCAGACTAAAAGCCTTTAAGTAAATAACCAAGACTCGAAAAATTGTAGAGGATAATTATTACATAACACAAACTTCATTATATGGTTCTGTCATCCTCTCCTCCCTCCTCCAATCCCTTTCACTCTAATTTTTTTTTTTTTTTGTCTACTTAGTAACATTATTTCTTGTGTACTTTTACACCATGTTCAGTATAAATGGCATAATTAGCAGTGGAAAATATTTTGTTGTCTTCTTGCATTTATTTATGTTCGAAGGATCATGTAAAGTTCTGCTACATTAAAATTTAATTCGGAAGAAAACGAGTTTTGTTCATTTCTCAATGTAATGCCCATTTCTGTTCAGCTTGTATGAATGATAAAATATTATCGGTCCATGTTTTTCTATTTGGTTTCTAGGCATTTGTGTAAACTAGTTAGGAAGAGCAAGTGTGGCTTTGTTAGGCTTGTGTTCAAAGAACTATTGTAGAGACATATTTTATTCCGGCATCCTGTCACCATGTAGACAAGGCCCAATCCATTATTTAGCAGTTAATTTGTTAATCGATTGACCAATTGGTTCAGGGATTTTTTACTCTTAGATTACCAAAAAGAAATTAAAAAAAAAAAAAGGAAAGAAAGAAAACAACAAAAAAGCCTCCTCCGTAGAATAAATTTAAGGAAATTGCATCAGAATTGAAAATGCACTGGTGTTTACAGATCTAGATTAAATCTGCCACGGATTGGCAAACAGTGAGAAAGGGTCCTTCGCTCAGAGCATAAACATTTTGCATCTCACCAGCCTGATGTTAAATCTCAGAAAGCAAACTGAAGTGCCCTTCTGGGGTGGGCGTGGGGGCACAAGGAGGAAGGGGAAAGTAGTTCCAGGTTTGCTTAAAGTTGTCCAGATTTTCTCTCCAAGGTTAGGGAAAGGGTGGGAAGGTTTCCATTCTTCAAGGTTCTCTCACAGATTTCACTCCCCTCTTTGTTCTTCCAATCTTTATTTTTATTTTTATTTTTATTTTTTTGAGACAGAGTCTCACTCTCTTGCCTGGGGCGAGTGCCGTGGCATCAGCCTAGCTCACAGCAACCTCAAACTCCTGGGCTGAGCAATCCTACTGTCTCAGCTTCCCAAGTAGCTGGGACCACAGGCATGCGCCACCATGCCCGGCTAATTTTTTCTATATATATTTTTAGCTATCCAATTAATTTCTTTCTATTTTTGGTAGAGACGGGGTCTCGCTCTTGCTCAGGCTGGTCTCGAACTCCTGAGCTCGGGACGATCCACCCGCCTTGGCCTCCCAGAGTGCTAGGATTACAGGCATGAGCCACCACGCCCAGCCTTGTTCTTCCAATCTTTAGCTGAAAGTGTAGACAGAGGGGAGAGATGCGCTGTGAACACATACACTCTGATACTGGGGGTGCCCAGAGTTTCTTAAGAAGGGGACAATTGTTGCATTCAAAATTGAAATTAATTTATGTGGGTGATCAGATGATTGTGCATGCAAAGCAATAAGTCAATTGATTGTAATTGCTGTTAATTATAATATTAATATTATTTTAATAAAGAAATATGAGTCAAGAGACTTAGTTTTTAATGTTAACAAGTTCATTTTTCTCTCTAGGTTAACTTGCCTTTACTTTAACCGTAATCTTTCAAATACTAACGTAGGAAGGGTATGTGTGTGTGGGTGTGTATGTGAGAGGGAGAGAGAGAGAGAGAGAGAGAGAGAGAGAGAGAGAGAGAAGGATTCTTTCTTTTATCTACTTATTTATGTCTTTTGCATGCCATTACTTCTTTGACTGCTTTGGTAGTACGAGGGAATCAAATTTGTGAAATGTTCTGATACATTTCCTCAAATTTAAGATTTGGGATTATGGCAAATATAAAACTTGAAAAGTCTACTCCACAAGAACAGTAAGAGAACAACAAACCTAAACTACTTCAAAAATGTTCTATTAGCACATGGCACCGGTCCAGATCGTTACCTCTGTGCCCATCCCTTTCTCACCCATCTCTCTCTCTCTCTCTCTAAAGACAAGGTCAGGTTTGCCTGGAGTTCACCTCCTCCTTCAGATTCCATGCACAACACCACCTGGAGGGGAGCTCTGTAGAAAGCATTTATATAAATACAGAAAATAGAGTTCAGCACTCACCTAGTCTCTGAAATCCTGAGACACTCCAAAAGAAGTGAAGTTACGGAGTTTCTGCTCAGTGACGAGTACTCTGCGCAGCCTCTGGCATTCCTTGTTCCATTGAGATCCAAGGATGCTCGAAGCCAAGAACAATCCTCCACCTTCAGACGCACAACTAACCTCTAATAAGTGTAGTGTCAAGTAAATTACTTTAGGACATATGACTGGGATGAGAATGTGGACAGCAGAGTACCTTATCCAGAAAATAAGAATTTTTACCACATTTAGCATAACCTTTTAAGGGGTGTGGGCAAGGCCTGTGTCATTTGAGCTCAAGAAAGGCAGCAGCCTCCTCTCTAGAAACATTACTAGCCCTAGCTCTCAAATGTCATTTTTAAAATGTTATTCCTTTGTTCATCCTGTTCCTACTGCCTAGAATGGAAGTCCCTCTCCTTATTAGCTTGTTGTTAGCTTGACTTCTACTCACCGTTCTCTACTCCCCAGGTGCCACTCACTTCTCCTCAGCCTCTTCCTTACAGGCATTTCTATTATTGCTGGCATTAGGCTGTAATTTATTTATTACTGTCCAGGACTGTTGTCCCAAATACTTTTTCTTGATGAGGGTGACTATGCTAAACAACAGATTTTCAATGTGGGTAAAAAATCCTTCTATAGGAGGAAGATGCTATCTCAGACTTTCATACCTAGAGAGAAGCCAATGCCTTTCTTCAAAGATTCAAAGAACAGGCTGACTCTCCTGTTAGGGATTAATGCAGCTGGTGACTTTAAATTTAAACCAATGCTTATTTACCATTCTGAAAATCCAAGGTCCCTTAAGAATAATGTTAAATCTACTCTGCCTGTGCTCTATAAATGGAACAAGAAAGCCCAGATAACAAAACATCTGTTTACAGCATAATTTACCAAATATTTTAAGCCAACTGTTGAGACTTACTACTCAGGAAAAAAAATATATTCCTTTCAATTTATTTTTGCTTAATGACAATGTACCTAGTCATCCAAGAGCTTTGACAGAGATGTACAAGGACATGAATGCTGTTTTCGTGATTGCTAACACATCAATTCTTCAGCCCATGGATCAAAGAGTAATTTTTATTTTTAAGTCTTATTATTTAAGTCTGGTGCAGTGGCTCACACCCGTAATCCTAGCTCTCTGGGAGACTGAGGCAGGAGGATCGCTTGAGCTCAGGAGTTTGAGATCAGCCTGAGCAAGAGTGAGACCCCATCTCTACTAAAAATAGAAAAAATTATCTGGCCAACTAAAAAGTAGAAAAAATTAGCCAGGCATGGTGGCATGCACCTATAGTCCCAGCTACTGGGGAGGCTGAGGCAGGAGGAATGTTTGAGCCCAGGAGTTTGAGGTTGCTGTGAGCTAAGCAGATGCCATGGCACTCTAGCCTGGGAGACAGAGCCTTGCAAAAAAAGTCTCATTATTTAAGGAATATGTTTTATAAGGCTATACCTGCCATGGACAGTGATTCCTCTGATAGATGTGGGTAAAGTAAACTGAAAACTTCTGGAAAGATTCGCCATTATAGATGCCATCAATCACATTTGTAATTCATGGGAGAAGGTCACAATATCAACATTAAAAGGAATTTGGAAGAATTTGATTCCAACTCCCATGGATGACTTTGAGGGTTCAAGACTTCAGTGGAGGAAGCAACTGCAGATGTGGTGGAAAAGCATGAGAGCTAGAATTAGAAGTGGAGCCTGAGGATGTGACTGAATTGCTGCAATCTCATGATAAAACTTGAACATAAGAGGCATTGCTTCTTAGGGATGAGCAAAGATGGAAACTCCTCCTGAGGAAGATGCTATAAACATTGTTGGAATGAGAACAAAAGATTTAGATAGAATATTACATAAACTTACTTGATAAAGCAGTGGCAGGCTTTGAGAAGATTGACTCCAATTTTGAAAGAAGTTCTACTGTGGGGAAACTGCTATCAAACAGCATTGCATGCTACAGGGAAATCTTTTGTGAAAGGAAGACAATTGATGCAGCAAACTTTATTATTGTCTTATTTTAAGAAATTGCCACAACCACCCTATCCTCAGCAACCACCCTGATCAATCAGCAGACACCAACTTCAAGGCAAGACCTTTTACCAGCAGAAAGATGAGGACTCACTGAAGGCTAAGATGATCATTAGCATTTTTTAGTAATAAGGTATTTTTTAAGTATGTACATATTTTAGACATAATGTTATCACACACTTAGTACACAACAGTATAGTGAAAACATAACTTTTACATGCACTGGGAAACCACAAAAGTCGTGACTTGATTTATTGTGATAATTCATTTTATTGCAGATGTCTGGAACTGAACCTGCAATATCTCTGTGTTATGCCTGTGTATTTAAGTGTGACTGTGTATGTATAATGAGTGTATAGACACACATACATTCCTACATATATTTAATATGAAAATAATGCTCTAAATTTGTCATACTATTTGCCCCCTCCTTGTGTGTGTGTATACTCCTTACCAGAAAGTTTGTGTGTTTATACAATACACATACAGACAGAAAAAGAGAGGAGAAAGAAATACATTATTTGGGGGAGTTTAAGTTAGATATACTCACAATATCGTACACACACCCCACCCATATCTTCTCACTCATTATTTTCAAGATCTGGGATTGTATAATTTCACATGTCCTCCATATGTAGTTGATGCAGCATGATGAATATAATTATAATTACTTGCAATCAATATAACCAATTCCAAATGGTGAATAGGACCTATGAAAAATGGTGTTTTAAGATACTTGCACAAACCACAATTATAGAGACATAAAACCCTCCGGAGAAGAAGTGTTTATCCCAACAACCTGTTTATTACCACAGAAGAAACCTGAATTGAGTTTCATAAACATGGCATCAAAGTTGAATTTCTCAGTTAAAGGGGATAGGAAGGAGTAGTGAATCCTTATCTAGCCTCAACTTTTGGGAAGTCAGAAATGACAATATCCATTTTCAGCTGGACAAACTGAGCCCCACAGAGTGCTCCCATAAAGCCACATTTAGACAAGAATTGACCTGTTTCTTGACCTAGGCCCTTGAATTTTCCTTTACAGCAAAAGGAAAATCTTCCAGACATCATTAAGCATGATTTCTTCCTCCAATAGGCTTTCCATCTAAGCTGTATTTTACTTAGAATCCACACACAGGGGAAAGCAGCACGCAGTGCCCCGCTAGAAATGAGCAATAACATTCAAAGGAAAATTGGAAGCTAAAGATCTAATCATTAACAGCAGATGGTTCAACTTGAGTCCGATAAACAAGTTTCGTTGTTTGCTTTCTCCCCGTTACCCACTTGAATTGCACATGAGTGCGTTTGCATGTAAAGGTGCTGGGCCCTACCTCACCAGCAGGGGTGGCTCACCTGCTTGAAGCAAAACCTTTATGGCTGAGCTGGAATCTTTTCATCTTGAAACAGATTGGACAGTCCGATGTTGAAGTCTGTAGCACGTCTGCCTTATTTGTTTCCTTTGTGAGAGTTTAGTGACTGCAATGTCCCTTAATGTGCTGTGACAAAGCCTCTTTATCTGATCATATTGCTATTCTTTGGTCTTCAGCCAGGACAATTGCCTTCCTATAATCCCAAACCCAAAGAACATTGGTTGGTCCTGCTTTGACTCTGCCCTCCTCTTCTTTGTGTTCCATTTTAGTGAGGAATTAGAGATGGCATATTAAGAACACCATAGTAGAGAATGTGATACACATTGGGACACTACATTAGAAAATATTAATATCATAGGCATGATAGACATGCACATATGGTTCCCAAATGGTAGCTCCGAGAGATCAAATAATCAAGTTTTAGAGTGTTCACCACAATGCATAGTGGGTATGTCCTTAATACTCTCCAGAATGAAATATCCTTCAAAACTGTAAGTAATTCAGATGTTATTTCATGTGTAGTCCATTACTGTATCCTTAATCTCCAAATGGGTTGGAAGAAGTAGGTGGCAAAAATAATAGAACTTATTAACAAAAATCAGAAAGAAGGAAGGAAGGAAGGAGTGAGGGAGGGAGGAAGGAAGGGAAAGAAAAAAGCTTAGTATTATTAACTAACTGGCCACACGAAAGTTCAGAATACTGTGAAGAAAAATTTTTTATCATACTCTAGTTACTATCACTCTCCACAACTCCTTTAGGTGAGAAGTCAGCAGAAGTACCTCTTATTTTCTTTAGCTGAGTCTGTCCACCTCTCTCTGTTTAACTCACAAAAAGTGATCTGAACCTCCTTCTAAAAGCTCCAATGGCTCACTGGTCATGCACTCAGAGCCCCTGAGGATACCTCTCCTCACTGCGAAGTCCTTCTCAATGTAGTAGTTACCCAAGAGCACAAGGGTTTATCAAATCTATCCGTTGGACTCTCTATTTTCTTCCATAAACTCGAACTCTGATTTTCAGGTATTTATTTACTGAAGAAATTCCTACCTATAAAGCCATGAAGGCGTATAAGGCAGAGGAAGGATGAGAATAGAAACCTTCCATGTTTAGCCTCATGGTCATAACAAATATGAAATAAAATAATTTTTCATTACCAAAATTAGTTTGTATCGGGGAGGGTTCTCCAGAGAAACAGAACCAATAGGATATATAGAGATATTATAAAAAGAGATTTATTATAGGAATTGGCTCATACTTTACGGAGGTTGAGAAGTCCCATGATCTGCCATCTGCAAGCTGGAGAACCCGAACATCTAGTGGTATAATTCAGTCCAAGTCTGAAGGCTCGAGAATCTGGGGCACAAAGGTGTAAGTCCTGAAAGTCCAATAATCAGGCACGCCATTGTCACAGAGCAGGAGAAGATGGATGTCCCAGCACAAACAGAGAGAGCAAACTCAACCTTCCTCCACTTTTATTGTTCTACGTAGGCCCTCAATGGATTAGATGATACCCACCTGCATTGGTGAGTAGGATCTTCTTTACTCTGTCACCCATCGCCTCCAAATATACATCACAGAAACATCTAGAAATAATGTTTTACCAGCTCTCTGAGCATCCTTTAGCCCAAATAAGTTGCCACATAAAATAAACTGTTACATGCCCACCCCTTGTCAACTTGGCACTTGTGTGTACCTCCTTAAACCATATTTAATCTCTAAACAAATACAATAACAAGGTCATGATTCCATCCAATACGATACAACTATTGTTCCACATGATTGGGATTCTGATTTAGAGGCATTGAGTCATAATCCCACAGATAGTAGCTTTAACGCACTGGCCCCTCAGCCAAACACATGCACCAAATGTCCGTTGACGTATAAAGGTAGCCATCACATAGTTGCTCTTAGTATAATGCTTTTGCTGTATTTTTCAAAAAGATGTGTGATCTCTCTCTTTTTTTTTAATTTTAGCTTTAGTCATGTAGCAAAAAGCTAAATTCTGCAAATCATAGACTGGGAGGAGATCATCACAATGTATACATCCAATAAAGGATACATATTCATAATTTATATAGAAATCTTCAAACCCGGAAAAACAAAACAAACTTACAACCCAAATAAAAATTGACAAAAGATAAATACATGAAATAAATCAATGGGTTAATCCAATTTAAGACTATGATCAACAAAGAGCTAAAACTAAAAAGACAGACAACATCAACTGTTGGCAAGAATGTGTAGCAAGTGAAAATCTTTTACATGGCTGGTGTGAGTGTCAATTGATTAAACACCTTGGAAGATCATTTGGTAATATCTATCAAAACTAAATGTATGTCTCCCTATCACTGAGCTATCTCATTTTTAAATGTATTTCAAATATAAGTTAGTTTTCCTGAATTCTTCCTCCCAGAATTTAACATATAAAATTGTTTGTGTGAAAGTAGAGTGTCTTTGCCTGTGCAGTCCTGTACTGAGGCATCCTTGGAGCTCCGTTTTTAAATAAGGAGCAATACATACATGGTCATTGGGATAATATAAGGAGGGAAAGAAGAGCACTAATGTGGACAGAGGACTCATCCAACCAAAGTTACTCAGTAGGGCTAACGCTTCGATGGAGGAGGTAGGAACTGGTACCATTTTGGTCCAGTGCTAAAAGCTGAGGACACCATTGTTTGACAATAGTGGAAAGCACAGCCCAGGATTTCTAGGCAGTTCTCAATATCAAAAAGACTTCTTAGCCCTGTTTCAGGGAAGCACACCAAAGTTAAGTTAAGGTCAAGCCCCAAAGAGAAGAAATTAAGAAAAATAATACAGGTTATTTTAAGGTCCAGGACATGCCGTCCTGGCTGCAGGGCCAGGATCTGACAGAAGCGGATTGCTAGCTAGCGGGTACTATCATCATGGGGAGAAGCTCCCAAGAAGGCAGAATGTGCAGACAAATGATCACTTGGGCATCCATGGGAGGGAGTTTAACCCAAACTCTTCAGCACCCAGGAGTGAAAATAGCAAAGTGTCCACCCTCAACCTCTCTAATGGGAAAGAAAACCTTACAATGTGTGGTCAGGCCGAGTTCTTTTAATTAGTTCTTGGATTGGGCAAAGCTGGGTCTTCACAAGATAAATTTTCATTAAGCAGGTTTGGCAGGGAAGGCAAGGACAGCCAAGAATTGACATGGGGGAAAAAGTCTCTCTCTACATGCAGAGAGTTAGTACAATGAGTTAAAGAAATAGTATGGGAGCTGGTCTGATTTTTTAAATTTACTGGATGCAGGTGACTCCACTTTACTAGTTTGAATACACTGACCCTTGTTAGGCTGGATTAACGTATCAACCAGTACTGTCCAAACATCTCATAAGTCTCGGATGGTGGCTGTACCATCATCCCTCCATATGCACATGGTCCTTATCAAGGAATTCAACTAACCGTGGACTGAAAATATTCAAAATAAAACAAAACAGTAAAAATAACAATACAATTTAAAAATAATAAAAATTTAAAATACAGTATAACACTATTTATATAACAACATAGCAATTACATTGTATTAGGTATTGTACATAATCTAGAGATGATTTAAAGTGCATGGGAGCATGTACGTAGGTTATATGAGAATACTGTATTTGTCACTGATGCTGCCGATTAAGTTGAGCTGAAATTCAGAACATAATTAATGGGTGGAACTGTTTACAGCCTGCATATATTTCAGTTTATTATTAACTTTGGAGTAAATTCTGTATTTCCGAGGATATGTAAGTTTAATTGATATATTAAAAAACAAAAATCATTCACGGTACACTGTCTTAGTTCTACCTTGCTGAGGTTTGCCATACTTGTCAATCGCTTGTTGAGCTAGTAGTCATCAGTAAGTTAAAACAAGGGAAACTTGACTAGGAAGAAAGCCCCAGATGATTTTTAAAATTATTTTATTGGATTTTCCCATTTATTTCTTAACAATAGCAATTAACGTGTTTAAATTCAATTTTCAATAATGATAACTGGTATACTTTTTAGTCATAATCAACTATTGCGTACCTACAACACTGTCAGCTAAAGCTAAATGACTTATTAAAATCAATTCCTTTTTTTCTGTAGATATTTTGATAATCTTAATGTTAGATTTTGAGTCCTTTGAGGAAAGAAGGCAAGTACGTCACACAGCTTTACTCCCAACCCCAACACATTGATTGAAACATCGGGGGTTCTCAATGGTAATGAAAAGGATAACCGACTAGCTACAGCTGACTGTGTTATTGTTTTCAACTCTCTCTGCTGCGTTCAAGCAACAGGACTATGCATTCCTGCTTGCAGTATTTTCACTGCAATTTTAATCCGGGCTTTGGCCATATATCTAGCTTTGGCCATTAAATGTGGATATGACGTACTACAGTCAAGCAGAAATTTGAATAACATCATGAGGTTTCACTGACTGTCTTGATCCTGAAAAGAAAAAGCCCTCAGAGCCAAATGGGAACCATAGCAATTTGCAGTAAGAGAGATCTGCTGCTGGTATGTAACTTGAGCAGGAAATAGACCTTTGATGTTGAAAGCTGCTGGAATTTTATAGAGCTAATGAATATATCCCAATCGTCAATTGAATGGGCAAGTGACATGTGTCACCAGTTGAATGTTTAGTTTAATCCAAAGATGTGTTTACGTGTGGTGTATTTTATGAAACTGACTAAGCAGTTAAATAGATTTCTCCAACTTGTGACAAGTTCAGGAAAGGGTCTTTCTTATTCCAGTGGGCCAGGGATTATGACCCAACATTGAGAACCAGGTCAACCACAGATCCAATATAATAGTGAAGGGGTTACAGAACAGAGTAGGTTTCTACACAAAAGTAAGAAAAGGAATGGATCTTGTGTCAATTGTGTCAAGTAAGGAGTCTGTGGTTAAGGTTTAGTTATCACAGGGTAAGAATATTATGCAACAAACTATTGGAATTGATCAGTCTTTAATTTTTATTTCCTGGTTGATACCCTGGTTATTTTCATTTTTTTGTTTTTCATAAGTTTTTAGCAAAGTTTCATTAAGAAAGTATTGCCTACTTCCCTGTTATTTTTATTTTATTTTATTGTTTTGAGACAGTCTCACTCTCTTGCCTGGGGCGAGTGCGGTGGCGTCAGCCTAGCTCACAGCAACCTCAAACTCCTGGGCTGGAGCAATCCTACTGTCCCAGCCTCCCGAGTAGCTGGGACTAAAGGCATGCGCCACCATGCCCGGCTAATTTTTTCTATGTATATTTTTAGCTGTCCAATTAATTTCTTTCTATTTTTGGTAGAGACGGGGTCTCGCTCTTGCTCAGGCTGGTCTCAAACTCCTGAGCTCAGGACGATCCGCCCGCCTCGGCCTCCCAGAGTGCTAGGATTACAGGCGTGAGCCACCACGCCTGGCCTTCCCTGTTATTTTGATTGAACCACAGACACAAGAAGCTTTTTGTTTCAACCTTCTTTATTGCTGGTTTGTTAGTTTCAGTCATACTTATGACAAAATGTGGGTCTTTGTAGATAGAATGCTTTAGGCTGCAAGTAGCAAAATGCCCAATTTAAAACAGCTTAAAAGTCAAGGTGGTATATAAGCTATGTTACTGAAAGACCGAAGATCAGATAGGGCCCTTGAATTTTATAATAGAAACTCTCCTTCAGTTTAATTGGTTTAACTTTGGTCAACTGTTTTCTCTCAGGATCACCAGTAGTTGTCAGGGAAACACCATGCATGGGAACACTGTGAACTGAGTGGCTCAAGCTTGGGTGCCTGAACCCATCACTGGCAAGAGGGGTGGGCATCTGATCGGTTTCCCCTGAACCTCATTAGCTATGTAAACAGTATTGGGGATTCGGTTGGTATAGAAGTGATCATGGATGTTTAGTAAGCAATCTAAAGGGGTCACGTGAATGGCATAGAGCTTAAACAGTGAAAACTAAAAGATCGATTTGCTATGTTAATAATTTTTACTTTCTTAACCCAAAGTTCTATTTGCCTTCAAAATAAATGACACATTCATAAATGAATACGCAATTCATATCTTTATTATCCCTTGAGTATCTCTACATTTCATACCTTCATGCTTATATTGTTCCCTGTATTTCATACCTTATGATTATATTGTTCCCTCAGCCATAGATGACTTTCTGTAACAGAACTACTTATTAAAATTCTACATCTCCTTCAAGGACTGGTTAAATTATCTCCTCCTTGGAATCTGTCCTCATTAATTCAGCCCACAGTGATCTCATCTTCATATGACCCATATAGTACTTGTCAAAACTACTAATTTTTTAATTACTAATATATTGTCATATGACATAGTGCACACCGAACATTGTTATTGCTTACCATTTCACTAACCTTTGCATGTGTTCTAAGCCTTGCGTTCCACATTTTACTGTAATATTTGACTTCTAAAGGAATAGACCATGTCCTTTTCATTTTAGATAGCTTTTTATAATCTTCCACTAAGCACAGAGTACAAACTAATGTCTTATATATACTTTGTTTTTTCAATAAATATGGGGTGTTAGAATTATTAATTCTTTTTTAAGGGGTGACAAATATTACTTTCAAAAATATGTTAATACTAGACCCCATAAATGTGCAAAATTACTTTACATACATAAGCAAATATTTTTTATGCTAACCTGGATGAACAGAGTTTAAAAGTGAAAATGATGATCCTTCATCCTTTAAGTTGGTTTGAACCAGCAATGCCCATTTGTAGAAGAAGCCTCTCATTGTATAAGGGAACTGTCTTAAGATTTACTCAGGTAAGGTTATTTTTAGAACTCAGATGCAGTTTGACTCACATATAATGGCCTAGAGTTTAGAGATTTTGATCTGGAGAACATCAGGATCTCACTAATCAAAATTTATCCTCTGGCCCAGTTCCCATGGACCACAATTGAGTTCTAAATATGCCTACAAGAAGCACGGTGAATAAAACAAAAAAGAGATTGCATTTCTTGTTCGTTTGTTTGTTTGAACACATGAAATAAAAATCAACAATTTGGAATTCATTATAATTCATTCATTAGATATTTATTGAGCACCTATCATTTCCTGATTTGAAAGACAAACATGCTGTGTTCAAAATATAACACTTTGATTTAGCCCTAAATCATTCTTTTTTTTCCCCCAAAAGCACACAGGGAAGTGATATCATGATCAGGGCCTCAATTTCAGATTTTATAGCCAATGTCTTTTGCCCCCCTGCCTCCATGGAGCTACTTTAGTCTTTCTTCGCCAGTTTTCTTCAGATTTTCTGATGATCTGGGACTTGAATGTTCATGATGGCTGGTGGGAAATTGGGCTGAGTTTGTGGCCATGAGCTTCAGCAAAGGTAATTACCCCATCTGCCTTTTCTCCCTGGTCGGTGCACATATTGGATGGAGATGCTTACCTGACTTCATTAGCTAATGTGCTCCAGGTGAGGCTCATTCCAGTGACTGGCAGAAAGGCTGTCATTCTTGTCCTAAGTCCCCTGCCTTGCCTATTAGCATACCCCTCTCCCCACCCAAATGTTCTTCTAGGCACTGTTTGAATTAAGTGACCCAGCCTGGGAGGACCCTGTAGTGAGTTTCCAGTATGTTTCCAGTATTAATTTGGTATAATTCATCTTGGAAAAGGAAATTAGGCATTATAAATTATTCTTTTTCAATTAAACATTTAACCACAACAGAAACAAAGAAGGTCCTAAATGTATTAATTAAAATATTTCTCCATGCAGAAAGCCAGAAAAAAGGGAGATTATTTTTCACAGAAGTGAGAAATTATCTGTAAAGAATGCAATAAAAGTATGAAATATTTTAACTTAATTTGTCAACAAAATAATAGATATGGCTGTATTATTTTGTTATAAATCAATTATAATAATCATGAAACTTTATACAAGTTTACTTTTATTTAATTAGTTGCATCAGTATGTGCAGTAATTGTTAATGCATCAAACTATAAATGATGAAATAAGGTTAAACAGCAGCTCCCAAAACATGTATATTTTACAATGTGGGGAAAAAAATCACAGCAAAATATCATAAATAATGTAAATGATAATCTTAAGTGTTAGGTTTGCTAGAAATCATTTTTGGATGAAAAGAGTTGGAAAAAGAAAAAAATAATAATAACTTTCCCAGAGGAGTATTTCTTTTTTTTCCCTCCAGCTAATAGGCATTTACATCATAGATGGATTCGAAATGAAAGTTGTCAGGCTGTAATTCATTTACCTCCAACTTTTTCTTGATAAAAATTCTGATGCCTCCAAATAGTGACAAGATTTGCTCAGGGTCAACCTGGCATCTAGTTTATTAGAGAACTAGAATTAGAATCCTGATTTTATGAACTCTCAGACAAGGCAGAGCTCTTCAACTTCATAATGCTCCCTCTCATTCTCCAGTAATGATTATGAAACATGCATTTCTCTTTGATTCTAAGAAATTTCCCCCTATGGCTAACACAATTTACTTGATATGTAGAACACTGCACAAAATAAAAGCTGCATTGAGTCACAGGGAAATAAAAAGTGTACCCTATTCTGTGCTACTAAATACAGCTGATGCTTTGGATGCTGAAGGGCGATAATTTAAACAAAATTGACACTGTGTTGGTTTTATGGATTTCTAATGTGTTTCATCTTGGGTACATTGAACACATTGATGCTGTAGCTTCTGCTGCATCTAATACTGAGGTTTGGAAATTTATACAAATTGAAAACTGCGAGCCTTCTTTTTCAAAAGGCAGGCAAGTACAAATACTGTTTTTTATTCCCATTCCCATTTTTTTTGCTTAGTAAAAACTACATATTCCAGGAAGAAAAGAAAAACATTAGGTTAAAAAGCCTTTATCTGATAGAAGTTTATCAGACATTTTTTTCTTAATATTTGGAAATTTTGCTTAAATTGTTTTCTCTCTCTACTTGTCTTCTTTATAAAATTAACCTGATTTGTGTGGAACTTAAGACCAAGTTCTGTGGAATGTCACATTTGGGGGAAAAAAAAAAACACAAACCAAACAAAGAAAACAATAACAAAACAAAATCCCTCATCACTAAAACAAAGACCCAAAACATAAAAACTCCACAAACACAACATAAGTGAAATCGGAGAGCAATGTAGAGCTTCACTTAAAGTTTTCCTGGATCACTTGAATATCTTGCCCACTGGATTTCATAATAACACTCATATTTTTGTGTACAAAGCAAGAAAATTACCCTTTATTCCTTTTGGTAGATTGATATAGAGAAGGATATAAACATACTTGTGTGTATCTCTCCATTTTTTTCTCCATCTCTGTATTTATCTATGTCTCTTACAGTTTCTGTCTTCTAGAAAACTTTATTTTTCCCCAGAACACACAGTGTAAAAATGTGTCTATGTTTGAGCTTTTATGATTAAGAAAAAAAGGAGCATGTTTTAGGAACCCCAAACCAGAACATCTGAGTATGGTTTATTTTTCACAAATTGTGAATCTAGTGACATTAAAATTTCTCCAAGCACATACACATTAAGAGTTAAAGTTTAATGACTTACATATATTAGAAGAAATAAAAACATACACATGTACAAATAATTATTTCATCTGTTGTCTAGCTGGAGCAGCCATGTTTATGGTTGGCCCGTCCCTGGTGGAACCATCCCCAAATGCATATAAAAGAATCCTGAATCCAGCATCAGATAGATAAGCTTCTACATGCAATGAATGTATATAATACACTTAGGCAAGGCCCCATTTTCATGAAAAAAATCCAATATATATTTTGCCTATGACTCACCATCCTTTTGCAGCTTTTGACTTTAGAAAGGAATCCAAGTTTTAATTATAATGCTCATGGACATGATTTATTTAATTATTTATTTAAAAAACTGCCGGTCATAGATAATTTGATACCTTGTGGGACAAAAATGGGGCAGAATATTTTAAACTGGGATTGGCTCAGGAAAATCTGAATTGCATAGTCATTAATTTTATGTCTCTGTAAATGGATATTCCTCTGGTTGCACTAAGGATTTCAGGCAGCTGACAAAGAACAGAGAAGGACAAAAAAGTTGATCTCATGGAAGTAAAAAGTAGAACAGAGGATACTAGAGGCTGGGAAAGGTAGGGGCAAGGGGTGATAGAGAGATATTTGTTAAAGGTTACAAAATTACAGCTAGATAGCAGGAATAAGTTCTAGTATTCTACAGCACTGTAAGGTAACGATAGTTAACAGTAATATATTACATAATTTCAAATATCTGGAGGAAGGATATTGAATCTTCCCAACACAAAGAAATGATAAATGTTTAAGATGATGGATATGCTAAATACCCTGATCTGATCACTATATATTATATGTGTAGAAACATCACTATGTACCCCATAAATATGAGCAATTATTGTATAAATTAAAAAATTTAAATTTAAAAAATAATAAAATAAATAAGATAGGTGGAGTAAAGGGAAAATAAAGTATACATGAAATGTCGATTATAGGATTTGGCTGTAAGTTTCTTTGCAGTTTAAGGAAAGAAAGAGAGTATAGACACAGAATAAATGCATACTTTTAAAAAATCTGTTGACTTGTTGGAAGTACTGATTCATTATGGATGAAATATTATTTGTGACTTTGTAACAAAAGTAAAAAATCATGTCAAACAGTCTTGTACAGTATATGAATACATCAAATGCGCTGCCTTTCATAATTTGTTCTCATTTAGCTCTGAATGTAATACTGAGTCTCAGCGACCAGCACTGCATCTACATAGTCATTTATTGTGTTAATAAATGAGACGCATAATCTAAACTCAAGGACTTTTGGAAATCCAAGGATTTACCTAAGTGATTCAAAATTCATCTTCCTAAAATAAATTTAAAAGTAAAACTTAAAAAAATAAAATTTAAAAATAATTAAAAAATAAAAATAGACAATTATAACTTGTAAATAAATTTTGCTGATTAGGTCTTCATTCTCAAATGGATTGAATATTTCGATTGAATTAACCTCTTAGGATATTCCAAGGAGTTAGTATTTTTCTTTGGTTAGGCAGAGCTTACTTGAAAGTGATCACTCCATGGTTCTGATGTTGTGTGGTCATAACATCCTTGTTTCCCCAGAACATTGTAAATTTGAGTGAGGGAGAATGGTTAGGGTTGGAAGAAACCTGATAAACTTTCAGATAAACTAGGAAGAGAAAGAAACAGGAGCACTTGAGGAAACAAGCTAGGTCTCAGGAAAGACATCTCAAAGACTCTCTCCATTTTCTCATCTTATTTGCCCTTAAGAAATAAGTGACTGGAGAAATACCCTGGGACCAAGAATTCAGAGAGTCATAAACTCTCCTAAGCTTTTGTTTTGGTTTCAATTTGCTCATTAACCAGCCTGATGCATTGTAGGTAATCCTCCATTATCAGCCTTTCTCTTTGGAAAATACTCATCATCTTGGAATCTTCATTTCCATATTTGTAAATCTGAGATTTGGAGAAGCTAAATTTTCTTGCAAGAATAATACCCAAGCCATTCAGAAGAACAAATGTGGCTGTAGAAGTAGAATCACCAATGCGTATGATCACAATCACTTTGGAGCACTCTGAATACTGGAAGCTTAGGAACCTCTTGCTTAGAATTTTTGATGTTTAAGAACACTTCAAATGAAAGTTTAAATTTATTTTTTCTTAGTTTTTAGTGTAATTAAGGCTTGGAAAAAATTGAATGGTAACACACATTAAGGAAAGTTTCAGAATTACTGGCATACCAAAAATTGGTGAACTGATAATATACACATAGTTCTAAGGTTTTCCATTCAATTAATAAGCATTTGTTAAGGAAGTAGAGTTCTCAAAGCACTCTTCCTGGCGCTGGGGATATGGAAGAGGAGAACAGGAAATCCTTTCCTCCAATGAGATTACATTCTAGTGGGGCACATGGTCTTTTAACAAACCATTACTTTATTATTTAAGCATTTACTTTATTATTTATTATTTAAGGATAGTGAAGAGGAAATGTTGTGTTATGAAAGTGAATAATAAAGGGGTATGATAAAGACTGGGGGTTAGAGGAAAACTTTTATAAAAAATGATATTAAAGAAGAGTAGTAAAACTCAACTCTGCATCAAGAGAAGTCCTTTCAAAGACAGGTTACACTGTTATTCTCTTCTAGCATTGAGAAAGAGAGAAAGAGAGAGAGAGAGAGAGAGAGAGAGAGAGAGAGAGAGAGAGAGAGAGTGCTCTGTTTTTCATAAGTCTCCAGATACTTAGCTCTTTGAAGACAAAAAAATTGGAGTCTGCATACCACATACTCCCCAGAGTGTTTGTTTCAGATCCTTGTACATAAAAGGTGCTCATTTAATGATTATTGAATAAATAATTCTTCCCATAGATTTTGCATAATCTTCTCTTCTGAATAATTTAAGACAGGACTATCAAGATTGCCCAGAAATCTTCTGAGACTAAAACATTTCTTTCTTGGTTTTTAGCATTGGTATGGGAGAATGGGGAATGCAATAAAATCTTTTTGGGAAGTAATTATGACTTTTTCCATCTAGGTTTGATGATTTAGTATGTGTTATAGCTTGTTCTGTTATATGTCCTTGTTGTTTCATGTATGTTTGGTCTCTCCAATTAGACTACATGTATTTCAAATGCAGGGACCATGCCTCCTTCCATCATTGCATCTAGCATGGGGCCAACTGTTCACACATCTGTTGATGTGTAACCAGAGGGATACTGGGGAGGTGACATCCATTATCCTTGACAGATCAGCCTTCTTGTTCATCAGTTTTCATACTACCTTTTATTTCCTGATCATATAAAACAAGAAATGAATTATGGTAAGTTGCTATATCTTTGTAATGATCCTGAAAATGGTGGAACTATCTGTGTCCCGGATGTTCATTTGCTAGTCTAAAAGCAGAAAGCTCTAGTTGCAAATGTCATGAATATGCATGAGTGCCCCAACTGTTGCTCCTACCTCTATTCCTTCCTGATTGGTGACTGGGTGTCTCCTGAGACTACTACACCTGTCTTTCAAAGCCTTTTGTATTGGGGTGGGGGGAGGAGTGTTCTGTTATTTTGTTTTGTCAGATAGCAGGGTATTATTTCTGATGAATCTCAGGAAAATACCAGTCTCTCCCTTTCTATCTGTCTGCCTCTCCTTCTCTTTTCCTTCAACGCTCTTCCCACCCCCATATAAGCACAAACTGCCTCTCATTTTGAAAAAAGCAAAAATATGAGAATGGGTGGCAGGAATTTGCAGTGGCAGATTTTTGAAAGAATACATTTCTCTGCTTTCTTTCTTTCTACACTCCAAAGACATCCCACATACACAGATGTGACAACTTTTTTTAAAGCTAATTTGAGCGAATGCCTGTCTGGCGACTTACTCTGGGAATAGTTACACTTGCCCAAACTGAAGTTCTGCCTTTGTAGAGGTGACACTGACGGCATGTTATTACTGCACGTTTGGAAAAGAGATGCTAGGAGAAAGAAAAAGAAAAAGAAAAAGACATGAAAATGAAGTATGCGTGGTAGTGTTTTTGAAGATCTTTGTTAATGGGACAGGAATAGAGGCGTTTGCCCAAATGTGACTCTGCTTTTGTAAAAATAGCTAGCTGGGAGGCATCTGGTTTGGGCTTCTTTGTTTTCCTTAATAAAGGCATTCCTCAAATTCAGCAAAAAGGTAGCAAATATAGGAGTCTCCACTAAAGATTTGTGGAGGGTGGCAGTTCTTATGGCCAGATTTAGTTTTAAATTTTACCTTTTCCATTTAGTGCATAAGTATTTTTATCTAATTTCTCAGGTTGTTCTTGAAAATACATTTTGTTCAACAAAACTCATAGTAACATTATTGCCAAACTGATGAGGGCAGGCGAAGGCATTTGTGGAGAGAGAAGAAAGCAACCTTTCCTGTCTCTGGTTGTATATTCCACTTCATGTCATTCACTTGGACACCTGCATTCCTCTCTTCCTTTCCACGCCTTCTCTGTATTTTCTCTTCCCTTCTTTTCTTCGTCGCCTTGTGTTCATCCCTTAATCAATGCATTTTATATTTATATTTCTACCTATTTAATGCATTGGGGGATATGGGGAATGCATAATGCATTTGTGGGAACATAAAGAATATTATATGCTGCTCTTGCCCTCAGGAGTTTGCTGCTATTTGAGAAGACATGATATATATGCATGAAATGTTGAATAAAGATTCAAGATTTGAATGACAATATGGGAATTTAAATCAGATGAGCAGTAGGTACTACCAGCTTTTAGTTGAGAGATCGGTGCAGACTGCATGGTCAGAAAAAACTTTGTTCTTTCACTCTTCTAGAGCATATGATGTTTATATACGCTTTCAGGTTTTTATCAGATTATCTTATAGTGCTCTGCCTATCTATTTTGGCAAATGTTTTCTAAATATTACTTAGCTTTCAAAGTTTTGATTAAAGTTTACCTTCTCTATGAAGAATCCCGTGGTCTTTCCAACCCACAGGCATCTCCTCCCTCTCTGAATTTCTCTACATCAGTGCTCCTCTGCCATGTATCAAACAGTGGGCAACACATTATCTAATTCTTACTTTATGTGTATAAATTTACTCCCATTTTTTCTCTCAAAATATCTATTTTTTGTTTAGAGAGGGTTATATTTTGTTCTCATCTATAGCCTATAGCATCAAATGCATCAACTGGTCTACCTTGTTCTATGTGTATTTACTGAGTTAATTTGTAGCCCAGAGACCTTGAATACATTCCTCTCTTGGAGGATATCCAAGGTTTTTTACAGGTCTAATATCAAAGGAGACTTTGTTTCTATGACTTGAAGTTGAATTCTTCTTAGAAACATTTAAGAAGCACTTCCAGCTTGCACTTGTCGTATTAGAGATAAAAGGTGTTTTAGGAGACTTGCTAAGTTCTCATGGAGTTTAATGCCCAATGAAACGGAACACCTCTGACATCAACAAGATCATTCTCCAGGATAGAGACTTTTAGGGGGTTAACTACTTTTGCAACTTGTAAGACCACCTCGGCTCTCTGATCAAATTGAGCCTTTAAGATGTATTTTTCACCATTTTATTTTAAAGCTATTTCAAAAATCATTCAATAGAGGGCAGGGCAAGATGATCTCAAATGTGCTTAATTCTGTCATTCTAGAATTCCAAGTAACCACACACATACACATATCCACACCCACACACACACGAATCGAGGGATTCAAAGGAAGGTGATTAAGTTCAACTTTTTTCTACAGACACCCTGCTCTCAAATCAGCACCCCAATTTTCTCCTTCTCTGTGCCTCATGGGCTCAAGTCCTGTTTGGCCAAGGAACCAGAGATACTGTGATTCCTGAGAGAGTATCTAAAACGACAGTTGCTGAAAGGTTACAGCAAAATCTATTAGAAAAGAAAAGTTGAGGGAAATCAGGTGAGCTCATAGAAGAAAATAAGGAAAGATTGGCTCCCTTTTGGGATTAGGTCTAATTAAGGTGAGCAAGCAGCTGGGCCTGTTTGGAATAACAATTGTGCTAGCATGTCACTTTTTTCTGCTTAGTTGAAATTTATATAGTTTGGGAATGGTGGATGTAAGAAAATTAGAGCTCATTTAGAATCTGTTGAAAGGACAGTGTGCCTTCATTATTAGTTTTGCATCCGAATTTTCCTGGGGCAGTCCTCTCTCTGTTATAGGTAATGGATTTTTCCCCAGATGTAATTGGATGAGTTTAATTTTTTCTTTCATTACCTGTCGAGGAGGCCTATGCCCCTACTTCCCTTTGTGTTTTATTAGGACTGTAACCCCTATTTAAATAAAGGCTTTGATTGTGCTTATATATGTTCAATCAGCACTTTCTGATTGAATAGTTCTGGTCACACAATGCTCTCGCCTAGCATTTTTTACTAATTACATTTTCGCCCTGGCTGGGTATGGGAAAACCTCTGATGGTGTTTGTTTGCTGCTTTTGATTGTGCCAGTGGTTTGGTCCATCCACAGCAGCACAGGGTGAGAAAACATCCTCAGAATATAATCCCGCTGGTCTTAAAGGGTGACTTAACTTGATTTTATCTTCTGTTGAAGGAATAGAAAACCTAATCATGTGCTGGTAAATGTTTAGCAAGCAATTCTAAAAAAAAAATACAAAAAAATTATCTCTGATTTGTAGCTCTTGCTGATTTCCATGGTGTAAATACGCCAGGCATGGCTGATTTCAATATGACGTAATTAAATTTGGAGTTGGGAAGAAATGCTCCCAGTCCAATCTCCAGAGTCAGTGCCTGCAACTCTAACACGCCCTGAAAAGCCTCAGTCACATGCCTGCTATTGAGGCCACAGACCTCACCGTCTTCAAATTAAAGTTAAGATGGATACCGGTTGTTAAGCTAACTCAAGGTGTGTTTTCGATGATTTACATATAGGGATTCTACTCAAGTTTTGTAGTCAAAGAAATGATAAGGCGATTCTTCCACCTTTGCTGGAATGGTCTTAAATTAATTGTATACATTTCCTCAAAAATTTGATTAGTATTTTTTTTCTACTAATTAGCAAGAATCTTAGTATATGTACTAGGTTAGAAGTCAGGATACCTTAGATTTTGTCAGCCATCATTAATGTTGTCTATATCCTTGGGTAACCCATGTAATATTGGGGCATCATCAATTTGCTCATCCTTAAAGAAAATAACAATACGAGATTTTCTATAAGAGAATTACAACCTATTATGGAAATCTTCTTGTTTCCACATGGATAGCATTATTATTTCTTTTCATTGGACTTTTATGACATTTTATCTTTATCTGTCCTAAAGCAGATTTTTATCTAGGGACTTAAGTAATAATATGCTTATTTAAATTATATCTATAAGTTACGTTAATGGGTTTTAAGTGTCTGGAAGGCAGGAACCAGGCTTGATTTCTCTTTATATATCCTTCAATATTTAGCCCAGGAACCTGAATACAGTGAGTACTCAACTAACATTTAAGAAATGATTTAGTGACTGATTGCCTTCATGAGAGACAAGGATGTTTGTATTGTTCCATGACATAATCCAAATAAAAATCTTAAAAGAAGTTAAAAGCATGTCACCAATGATAAATTATTATTTTTATTTTTCACAGTGCAAATTTCCTAATACTTAATGATTAGAATGAACACATTATTAAGGTTTGATGGGTTAAAAAAATAAAAAAAAGGTTAAACTTCATTTTATTTATATCTTTTCTATTTTTGACAATCTCCCAAATAGTTGCATATAAAATCACTTAAGCTCAATAAATATTAAGTTTTAACCAAGTACACTGTAAATGCAAAAATGACAAAGAGACTTCTAAGCTGGAGGGGTGTCCCACTGGACTGTGGTGTTGTCTTTTGCTTCCCAGTCACACCTGCCATTTCACTGTGGCCTCCAGGGTGGGGAGGATAGACAGACTCTAGACTCAACCTTACATGCAATGAGGCTCTGTACGCTAGCTGTGCTGTGCAGCGATGAGCTCTGTGACTGAGGGATGAGAATGGGGCTTTTCCTTTGAATCTCGTCACTCTACCTCTTTAATTTTCCATATTTTCATCCATAAAATAGCAAAGATAGCATATGTCTGTCTGCTTTACCTCCCAGCATCAAATAGAGTATGTACAAGAAAAGGACCTTAACATGTAAAACTGCTATAAGGTAAAATAGCCTCAGGCTTTAATGGCTCTTTGTTAACCCAACAACTGATCATCAGGCAATAACTCTAATCACAGATGGAAAGTATATTTCAGACGATGTAGGTGATTTCAAAATAGAACTGGATCTGGAGTGGTCCATTTCTAGCAAAATGGTGGGCTTAAAATGTTGCTGACATCCTCCCACTACAGCATGTGAAATGAAATGAAATGAAATGAAATGAAATGAAATGAAATATGACCAAAAAATATTTAATATATGGCTGAGTTTGTAAGAAAAGAAAAAGAAAGTGGTGGAGATAAGTGGGCCAGTAACGGCTCAGGCCTTGGATTTTAATCTACTTACATAAAGAGGAGACAATGCCATAGGCCTGAGCTAAATGTGGACTAGGAATTGAAATTTTCTAAAATAAAACTGGGACCTGCAGGCTAAAACCCAAGTAAAAATATTCTTCATGCTATTTATATGAGTAAAATGTAAAACATAAAGAAGCAAGAAATAGTTTGAAAGTACAATGATTGAAAAGATATATATTGGCAAAGACTAGCCACAAGAAAATCTAGTGTAACTTTCTGAACATCAACCAAAACATGCTGTAAGAAAAGGAAAAAAAAAAATTATTAAAGGTTACTGTGTAACTCTAAAGTATTCAAGTCATAAGGAATGCATTACAATCCTGAAAAACATAGCCTCAAAAGAATTGACAGAAATAAGAGGAAAAATCTAAAATTAGAGTTGGAGGTTTTAAACATAATTCTCTGAGGAAATTGTAGATCATCAGTATGTAAATAACTAGTAAATGCAAAGATAATCTGTAGCAATTTTTTAGTTTATAAAAATGACTGAAGAATACAGTGCTTCTATTCATTTTAGTGGAAGAACCAGATAATACTAAAAGAGAGCTGTAAGTAAAACAAAAAATTACATGTAATTTAACGACAAAATAGTATATTCATTATTCAGAGGTCCTATAATTGTTGGCATAGAATATTCAAGAGAATATACAAGCAATCAGTTTTAACTAACAGAAGATTTCAGCACAATTATTGAAACCAAAATGATCAATATAAGAAAAATTGGTGGTACTTCTATATACAAGTAATAATTAGACACTTTGATTTCTATAAAGATAATTTATAATTGCATCTAAAAAGAACCTAGACATAAATCTAACAAAATATGTATATTTACACACTTTTGAAAAGTTATTGACTAAGTATAACAGAACCAAAACCACTGGAGAGAGATACTGGTTCATTAATGGGTAATTTTATTGTGAAAGCTGAAAATTCTCATAAATTAATACATAAGTAGCACACAATATCATCAAAATTCTGAAAAATTTTCAGTGGAATCTGACATCACAAAGGTAAAGAATGAAATTTTTGTGTACATTAAAATAATAATAAAATATTCCCACATTACTTTCCATTGAACTGATATGAGATTATTATTCAGAACACATAAAAATATTCACAAACCCTTCAGAGAGATGTTTTACAAATAAGTAAAGAATTTAAACAGGCTATTCGGAGAAGAAATCTATCTGCAACCAACAGAAAAAAATCTACCTTTGCTAATAATAAGGATTCAAGTCAAAAGAAATTTAAACTTTCATACCTGTCAGATGAACAAAATTAGATAAATATGATAACCATGTGTTGCTGGAATATTAGGAATATAAAATTTTATAAATTGCAAATGTCAGTGTAATTTGGTACCACCATTTTGGAAAGTGATTGGATAAAATGTATAGAAGTCAAAGCTGCCTATAGTTTATGATACATATATTCCAATTCCTGGCATCTTACCTTGGAAAACATTTGTTTGAACATGTGCTGAAGGAGAGTCGCACAAATATGTTTATTGCAGCACTGTGTAAAACTGAAAAATAAATGCGAGGGTGTGCTTTGCTTATCAGTCTGGTAAAGGATAAATATCTAACATTATTCTTATAATGAAGTAGTATAGGAATGATCTAGATCAATTTGTATCAATAGAAATCGATCTAAAAACCAATACTGAGTAAAAGAAGTTAAAAATTTACATATATTTTTAAGCAAAACAAAAGGATGCTATATATTATTGATAGAAGTTCTGTTCATGAACTTTGAGATGTGAAGAAAAAATACAAAAGTATGCTTGAGGATAGATAGATCAATAGAGAGATAGACAGACAGACATAAACTTCATAATAGTGCCTGCCTTTGAAGAATAAAGAAACAGAAATGGATGAGATGGGTTAATGGGCTTGTGTTATTTTATTTCATTAAAATCAAAAGAGGAGATTTTTTTTTTTGAGGGGGAGCTTTAAAAACACTATTGTTTTATATGTACCACCAAGATGAACTCAGCACTGGCTGACTTTGCTTTTGTCTTTCCTGTCATGAAGAATGGCCTTCAGAATGCCCAGTGTGTGTGGACACTATCAGAATTCTGCACAGAGTTACACTTTAAAGCGCTGGAACAAGAACTTTGCTAGCCAAAGCAAGGATCATTCTGGAACTTCTATGTTAAGAGATCACACATGGAAGCCATTTGAATATTGCAATCACAGGGGACACGCCATTCACATAACACCCACTCAGTCAGTTTTGTTTTTGTGACAGTTCTACTGGTATTTGAAGCTAAGTCTCTTTATGTTTTCTCCAATCTGCTTTTTCAACAGATTCATACTCCTCACTAGCCTCTGCCCTCTACAGCCTCCTGTTGAAGTGCTTTCTGGAAGAGGGGGGAGTTCTGCAGAGAAGAGTATATGACAGTCACCTTTTAAAGTCCATTCCTTCTTGCACTGTACTATTGCAAGCAACATCTCTGCAAGAGTGAGTTGGTATTTTATCTCTGATACTTTCTGATCCATCAGGTTATCTTTGGGGATACATTCCAAGACCCCCAGTGGATGCCTGAAGTCAAATCCTACATATATTATGTCTTTGCCTATACATACACACCTACGATAAAGTTTAATTTATAAATTAGGCATGGGACTTTTGCGCTTTGGGGCCAGTATGAAGTAAAATAAGGGTGACTGGAACACAAGCACTGCCATACCATGGTTGATCTGATAACTGAAACAGCTACTAAGTGACCCACCGGCGGGAAGCATCTACAGCGTGGATACGCTGAACAAAGGGATGATTCAAGTCCCAGGTAGCACAGAGTGGGACAGCATGAGATTTCATTATGCTATTCAGAGCGGTCAGCAATTTAAAACCTATGAATTGTTTATTTCTGGAATTTTCCATTTAATATTTTCAGACCACTTTATGGGGAGCTATAACAGTGGAAAGCAAAACCGCGGATAAGGGAGGACCATGGTATTGCAAAATGACTTAGCAGCAGATGGTTATGGGAGGTCTGAAGGAGAAAAGCTGTAGCCATTGCCATACATTGTGCGTACAAACAGCCTACACCCTTCCATACCCATACATATTTATATAGGCAGGAGACTTGGGTGATTTTTTTCATATCATGAATAATTTTAACACTACAGACGTTTGACTTTGAATCAACAACTAGTTTCAGACGAATGTAATTGCAGCCAAAGAAAGTTTCTAACTAAAATTAGTTACTTTTCATTTTTAACAAACTACTGCCTGCTGCATTTCCTGTGATCTCGGCTTTCATCTTCCTCTCATACAGTCACATGTAACAATGACTCCTTCACTTCCGTGTCTATTTTCTTCTTGGCTTCTCTAAGTGTAAAACTTGCAGTTCCTCCTGCCAAATGACTTTCCAAGGCTGTGCCTAGGAGATGCCAACCCAACTCACACTCATGCTCATTCCCATCTTATCATCAGATTTCAATGGCCGTGAGTCCCTTTGCCCTTTACAGGTATCCAAGAAGTGAAATTCGAGCTTCACATAGACACAAACAAACAAACACACTGTGAGAGCAAGAATTTAAACAAGATCTCTGGGCACAGCCTTAGGCAGACAATGTGTTAGGTGCTTGCAAAAATTATATCTCATTTAATCTTTATAAAATTCTGTGCAGTAGCTATGATTATTCATATTTTACAAATGAATGGCTTAAGAAACTTGCTCATGGTTTACCAATGAGTCCTCAACTATGATTACTTTTTGTGACCTCTTGACAACTAGACTACATTGCACCCCTTTCAGCTGCAGTCATGACTATCCCTCCCTGGCCCTGCTGTTGTATCACATACCAATTCTTGATAGGAACTGCCCTACTTTGCAGAAATTACCTGTTATCAGACTGAAAATATGCAGAATATGCACTAGGCTAACTCACCTGGTGGCCTCCTGCTCTGCAGATAGGCTTGTCCATGACTGTGGTTGGCGGGTGAGAGACATGTTGGGGATCTTATTAGGGAACTTGCCTCTCTGAGGCTCTGGCCCCCTCTCCTCTATATTCTTATCACCTTTGGAAATTCTGTGTTCTTGGCACCAAATAGCTATTGACCAACATTTCCTGTTCAAGTGCTTAACACCACTTCTCAAAGGCTGTGTGGAACTGGGTTTAAAATAGGGACTCCGGAATCTAAGAGTCTGGCCTCAAATTCCAGTTCCACCACATACTAGACCCATGACTTTGCATGTTATCAACCTCTGGGACTTGATTTCCTTATCTGTAAATCAGAGATACTAATAACATTCACTTCACGTAGTTGTTTGTAGGATAAGTTGTATAAATCTTTTAATTTACTTTGAAATAAAAATTTATTCTGAATAGAGGCCACAGTTTGGAGTTGGCTGTCAATTACAAGGCTCTTTTTACTGCAGTTTCTCATGGTTCTTACAAGACCATAAATATTTGACATTTGACACTATCTCACTTTATTTTCATGTTTAGCAACAGGAAACTTTTCTATAAAGTTGTCTGTTACTGAAATGTATCTTATATCTCTAGAAGATGTGCCAATTATGGTAGATTTATAGACTACATGGAAATAACAATTAGAAATACTGAGGAAACATTTGTTACCCATTTGGTCCAATGTTTCTTCTTCTTACCCCCTCCAGTGAGCAAAGGGAAAACTTTATTTTATAGAACTTTGTAGTGAAACAAAGAAACAAACTGACAATCCTGATATTATCCAAACCTCAATTCTCTCATTTGCTTTTGAAGATGTTGAGTTAGAACTTTAACAGATGATAGCTAAGGTTTCACCTGGTTTAGATTCAAGTCTCTATGATTATGATTATGTTTCCCATCTTATTAAGATTTTAAACAAACCTTAATTTTTTGTTCTCTAAAAAAACACAAAAGGAATTCTAAACAGCATATATCATTAATTTGGTTTACCTGACAAAACGCTTTTAAAGATAAAAAAAAAAATTGGGAGGAACAGTATTTCACTTAGAATTTGATTCATCATACATTAGATTTCATAATTTCTGGTGAATTTAATTTTGGTGCCAAAACCATGTTATTGGATCAGTCTGACAGAAGCATATGAGAGTCCTGATGTGTAGAATTGAATCAATTTCCCAGAGAGTGAGGGTGGTCACAGAGGAGGCTGATCCCTGGGGGTGCAAAGTGCCTATTGTGCCAGGATTAGTGGGACTGGCCTGGGAAAGTGCAAAAGCATAGACCATTACTGGGACCGTGATGTTTGTGCACTGTTGGCCAGATGTGGGATCTTGCCTCATTAAATTCTCTCTTTTGAATCTGTAAGTCTAGCCCTTCATCTGTACCATTTTTCTTAGTTTATGCACCTAGTTAATTCTAACCTGTGACAAAAATAGAAATACAGCCCTGCTACCCTTGCAAGCTACTGTACTCTCTCTCTCTTTGTTTTCACCAAAATTCTTGCATGCATGTGTTTATTCTTGCAGCAACCCACACACTGAACATTTCCTTCACATCATAACTATGGGGAAGACAACTTCCACCTCCAATCTTCACTCACCTTTCCCCAAGGGAGTAAAAGTGAGATACCCAGACATATATTGAATGGAATAAACACATTAACAGTTTGCTGCTCACCTTACTCCCTTGCCTTGGGTGGGAAGGGTTGAGTTGGGGCAGGGGAGAGATGGAGCCAATATTTGCTCCACAGATTCCCTTTCTTCATGAAAAGGATCCCCAAATTTAGGCTTGAAACCGGGTGGGAGCTGGGCTAGGAGTACTCAGCCTGACACTCCAAGACCTCCTTGAAATGGCCCTGATCTATATTAAAATCTAACACACTGCTCTCCCTGAAGAATTCTGCATTTGAGCAAACAAACTATTGTACTCCAAACATACTGAACGCTTTTTTATTACTTTGCTTTTATTTAATGTATTTATCTTTATAATGATCTACTTCTAAAACTGTTAATTCCTTAGACTTTATCTCCCTCCCTCTAAACTACAGTAGTACAACTTCTCTTTTTTTTAAATCAAAATTATCACTTTTACTCTGTATTTTAATTTGCATAACTGTTTTTACCTCTCCTTCAAGACTGCAAGCTTCTCGAACACAGAGACAACAATTTGTTCACTTTTTTTCCCCAAAAATGTTTAACTTAGTGCCTTGCAAGCAGAGAAAACTCACTATTTAATTGTTAATTGAGGCCATGAAACTTTAATGCACAAAAGTTCATGGGAGCCAGTAGTCACGGCAGGCAGAAAAGATATCGGTCAGTGAATGCCTTTCTTAAGAATAGGCAGTCTAGGTGCTTAGGCTCCATGGCATTTTGCCTGACCAGTCCTTCTGCTAATGTATAACCAAGCTTTTTATCAATCTCTGTATCCTAGGCTGGTCATCACCTATAAAAGACATAGAAATTGCATTGAAATAGGAAACAAAATCCAAGGAATTTGCCTGTTGCCATGTTACTATATTTCTCACATTCAGGAAGAGGACAAGGCTCTAGCTATAGTCAGTAAAAATCTGGCTAGTGTAAGTCCCTGACATTCTCCATTCTCCCTTTCCTCTCAGCCTTTTCTCCTCATCCTCTGGTGGTGCGCTGGTTCCACATATTGACTTATGCTTTGCAGCCTTTCCCCTTGTACTGACTCACCCAGGGCAAAGCTTCCTAGGCATTCTGGTCTACTCTGAAACACCCTTATTACTTTCACCTCTGGAAATCATTCTTGTTGGAGAACATTTTCATTTCAAGAAGACATACTCTGTTTATTCTACAGAATCTTTATTTCATGGCACATTCACAGAAATAATAGAACTGATTAATAAAAAGAAGATAAATCTATACTATATTAAAAATGGTGCAGTGATCTCAGGAGTGGAAACCATGTGGGATCCATAGGAGGAGAAAAGTAGAGGACAAGAATAATGAGAAAGCCAGAGCTCAGGGTAAGCACAAGAAGAGCTTTTATCAGAGACATGCAGGGAGCTATTTCCTAAGTGGCGGAGCTTGGAGCAAGAGGAGGAGGAGGGTGACAAGCAGTGTAATCTGTTGGGGTGTCAGAGTGAGAGCAGCCAGAGGCACAGTCACAGATCACCCCACTGCCCTCATGTCATGAGCAATAACTGGGCTGACTGCCTCTAGGAGGCAGCACAATGTCCATCATCAAGGACTGAAAAATAAGCAGCTCTCTAGGTGTTGGTGACGCTTTCTGAGAAATCAAAGGGCACCCCAACCACTATTGAAAGTCTATTTTTCCCCTTTCTGACTCTCTCTGAATGCACTGCAGAGTGCAAGACAAAGCAGGACCTCTGGGCCATTTCACCCGGAAGACAACCTGATCCAAAAAATGTAGCAAATAGCAGTACAGGGTAACACCACTATGGTGACACAACCAAGGCTTACTACAATTTGAGAAAAAAGACAATGTACTTTGACAAATGAATTAAGTTATACCCAAGGAAATAGTCAACAAAAAATAAACATAAATTTTCTGGGAAGGATCAGGGATAATTTTTTTTTTTTTTTTTTTTTTTTTTGAGACAAAGTCTCACTGTGTTCCCTGGGCTAGAGTGCCATGGCATAAGCCTAGCTCACAGCAACCTCAAACTCCTGGGCTCAAGTGATCCTTCTTCCTCAGCCTCCCGAGTAGCTGGGACTACAGGCATGCGCCACCATGCCCAGCTAATTTTTTCTATATATTTTTAGTTGTCTAGCTAATTTCTTTCTATTTTTAGTAGAGATGGGGTCTCGCTCTTGCTCAGGCTGGTCTCGAAATCCTGAGCTCAAACAATCCACCCACCTCAGCCAGGGATAATATTTAATCTATAAAATAGGATCAAGAAAATAGAGCTAACTAGAGAGCTTAGGTATAAAAATATAATAGATAAAAAACAAAACAATAAAAATTCAATACTTGGTGGATGCCATTATATGAAAAAATAGGCACAGCAGACAAGAAAATTTATGATGTGAAAGATCTCATCTAGGAATTTTTTAAAGAAAGTTTTACTTAAGGTTAAACAGATGAAAAGTGTGCAAATAATAGTTTTAAGAGATATGAAAGAGCCAATATCATTTGGCCTCACAATTTGGGCCATTTCTCACATTTAGGAAAACTAAAAAGCTAGACATTACATACATGTATATATACTCATATAACTTTATATATGTGTATGAGAGATTTTTTTTACTGTATTATTTAAATATATATTATATAGACCATAGATTATATATTAAATATGCTTAATGTTTTGTGTGTGTGTGCATGTGTGTGTGTGTATATGAAACAAGGTAGGGAAGAATCGCTAGGCCAAGAACCAAAGAAGAAAATCATTCAAGGCTTTGAACCACCAGTTTTCACTAGATAAAATGTTTTCCAACTTCATAAGATACAGCAGAGAGTTTGAGAAGTGCTGCTGACATTCATGGGAGACTACATGGTCAAAACATTAACAGCTGGAACACAAACCCACCATAAGCAGGATCTAGTAAAATTCAAATACATTAAATTATCTATCAAACAAATTTCAACAAATCCAAAGACCTGAAATCATAAAAAAAGAGGAGTCCTCTCACATAATACAATTAATCTGAAGACTAACATCAAAAAGATAATTAGATATATTTAGAAATTAAGATATATATGTCTCAAAGAATGTATCAATTGTAGAATTTGTCATAATTATGAATCAATTCTAGCCATTCTGAAATTGATAACACCACGGCAATAGTGGATAAAATAATCAACCAATCCAATCCCTTTAAAAACTCAATCCTTTTTTTCCAATTAAAAAAAAAAAGATTTGTATAAAGGCCAGTCTCACTGGAGATAAGTGATATCTCATTGTGGTTTTGATTTGCATTTCCCTGATGATTAGAGATGTTGAACATTTTTTCATATGTTTTTTGGCCATTATTCTGTCTTCTTTTGAAAAGTTTCTGTTCATGTCCTTTGCTCACTTTTTGATACGGTTGCTTGATTTTTTCTTGTTAATTTTCCTGAGTTCTAGATAGATTCTAGTTATCAGCCCTCTATCGGATTTGTAGCACACAAAAATATTCTCCCATTCTATAGGTTGTCTGTTTGCTTTTGTGACAGTTTCTTTGGCTGTGCAGAAGCTTTTTAATTTGATCAGATCCCATTTATTTATTTTGGTTGTTGCTGTGATTGCCTTGGAGTCTTCTTCATAAATTCTTTGCCTAGGCCAATGTCTAGAAGAGTATTTCCACTATTTTCCTCTAGAATTCTAATAGTTCCACTCCTTAGGTTTAAATCTGTAACCCAGCATGAGTTGATTTTTGTGAGAGGTGAAAGGTGTGGATCCTGGTTCAGTCTTCTGCATGTGTCTGTCCAGTTTTCCCAACACCATTTATTGAATAAAGATTCTTTTCCCCAGCGTATGTTTTTGTCTGCTTTGTCAAAAATTAGATGGCTATATGAGGATGGTTTTATATCTGGGTTCTCAGTTCTGTTCCACTGGTCAATGGCTCTGTTTTTGTGCCAGTACCAACCTGATTTGATTATTATAGCTTTGTAATAAAGTTTGAAGTCTGGTAAATTGATACCTCCCATGGTGATATAGCACCTCTCATATTCTCCTGGCTGGAGCTGCAATACATTCTGCTAAGCGAAGTATCCCAAGAATGGAAAAAAACAAGCATCACATGTACTCACCATCAAATTGGTATTAACTGATCAACACTTAAGTGTACATATAAGAATAACGTTTATTGGATGTTGGGCAGGGGGGGGAGGGGGTGGAGGAGACAGGCATATGCACAAACAATGAGTGCGATGCGCACCACCCGGGGGATGGACACGCTTGAAGCTCGGACTTGGGGCGGGGGGTGGCAAGGTCAACATACATAACCTAAATATCTGTACCCCCATAAAATGCTGAAATAAAAAAAAAAGATTTATTTCCCTCTCATTAACTTTCTCTTTTTTTCATTGTCAGTTTCATTGCTATTATCATGTAGTCATGACCTAGTTCTATCCAGCTGATAGATGGGTGAGAGGGAAGCATTTGTTACTGTATGTTAACTTGGGGGGGGGGTGTCCAAGTTTCTTTGGTATGGAGCTATATGGGGAAAATATTGTGTTGTTAATATTTTTTATTTGCTGAAGGGTTCACAAAATTATACTTTAATTTAACTTCTACCTTGTGCCAACATTAAATGTCACTACCAACCATGAGGCCCAATTTTTATCAGTACGTTTACATCTTTGGGTTCAGAACTCACTTTCTTGCCCTCTTATGCATCTCTTATTAAATAAAATTAGTATTATTACTTCCAAATATACCTATTATGTACCAATCACCTCACTCCCAGACCTCCACTGAGTCTATTTTGATGAATCTATCTTTATATCTTCCTGTTACAAAGATCTCTAAGAAAATAAACCAATTTAGAAACGGGAATGATTGGCCCCAGCTACCTTGTGCTATGAAATTTTATGCAGACCCTGACTGGAAAGATTTTACACAATTTCCTTCTCTGTTAGCATCACATAAAGCCCTTAACTTGTCATTTATATGTTTACAATTGGTAATACTAACAAGAATTTTAATTTACTGGATCTTTAAAAGTATTGTCTATGTCCAAGTTTGCATAACCCCAAAGGCTGGGCTGAGTAGTGGAGATATTAGCCACTCTTTAGATGTCTACACCAGGTATTTTCAGCCCTGGTATCTTGACGTTTGTCATTATGAGTTCTGAGAAATAATGTTAGTAACAGAATTAAAGCACTAAAATTTGTCAAAACTTAGAACAAAATGAAGGTCAATCATATTAATAAATCCTGATTTATGATGAAATGTTCACTACTTAGCCCTGAATCATTTTTGAAGTGGAAATGGTAAAACAGATACAAGTCCAGAATTGCACCTATTTAGACACGAGTACAAAAAAGGTACACAATGGAAATTTTTAAATGATTAACAGATATCTGCCTGTTTGGTATTGTATGGGGGTACTCAGAGTCCATGCCTCCCCACTTTTCCTTATCTTTCCTCCCAGAGTGTAGATAAGTCCATATTGATATCTGAGTTCTTGTTAACTTACGTTTTATGTAATTTATGTAACTCAATCAATAGATGCATGCAATTGGAATAAGAAGAATGCAAGTAGCAATTGTTTACCAGATTCACAAATATTTCTTAACTTGGAACATCAAAATAATTTGGGCTTATTATGTCTGTGAATTGAAAAGCAAATGATTTATTCCTAAAATCTAGCCAATGTGGTGACTGCAGTTTCAGAGAATTATGGAGAAGTAATATTAATTTTTCCAATCAAGATCCTCATATCTGGTTAGTAATATCTCACCACATTAACATATTAGCAGTATCCCATTGTATTATATTAATATTCATGTCATATCAGAATTTATTGTTGCTTACACAGTGTTAAAGTCATATCGCATTAGTGACTTTCATATCAGATTAGTGCAAGTGGATCCTAATAAGACTTTCATATTCAATTAATAAGGTAACAGTTTTGTCTTTCCAAGTCACTTCTAACTTGAGCCCAGAGTACAAATTGATGAATGTGGTAATAAAGCAATCTTTCTGTCTGAAGATGGATGGCACCTGGGACCAACA
>RJWJ010014939.1:13267-37167 GCA_004363605.1 Indri indri | reverse complement strand
TCTGTCTCAAAAAAAAAAAAAAAAAGAATATATACATATAGACATACACACACACACACACACACACACACACACATATATATGCACCATGGAGCACTACTTAGCAATAAAAAAGAATGAAAAATGTCTTTTGCAGCAACTGGAATGCAACTGGAGACCATTATGCTAAGTGAAGTAACTCGGCAACAGAAAAATAAATGCCACATGTTCTCGCTTATAAGTGGAAGCTAAACTATGGCTACCCAAAGGCACACAGAGTGGCAAAATGGACATTGGAGACTCACAAAGGGTGAGGGTGGGAGGATGTGAGGGATAAAAAATTACCCATGCAATACAATGTACTCTACTCAGGTGATGAATACACCAAAAGCCCAGACCCCACCACTATACAATATACACATGTGATGAAATTCAACTTTTACCCCCTGAATCTATTAAAACAAAACAAAAAATAAATAAACAAAAAGTCTCCCAACAAAGAAAAGCCCAGAACTATATGACTTCACTACTGAATTCTACCAAACTTTTAAAAAAACAACTAACACTAATTTTTCTCAAACTACTCCAAAAAATAGGATGGGGGGAATTCTTCTTAATCTATTCTGTTGCACCAGCCTTACTCTGACACCAAACCCAGACAAGGACCCAAAAAAAACAAAAACCTACAGGCTGCTATCCTTGATTTACATGGGTGGGAAAATCCTGGGTAAAATACTCACAAATCAAATCCAACTACATATCAAAAAGAAAATACAACACGATCAAGTGGTATTTACCCCAGGGATGCAAAAATGGTTCAACACACAGAAATTTTAAAAATGTGTAACATTCTTTTAATTGGAGTTTTTTGCTGTTGCTGATGATTAGTTATAGTTCTTTACATATTCTGGATATTAATCATATATATTAATCATATACATAATATACACTATTTACAAATATTTTATCCCATTCTGTAAGTTGTATTTTCACCCTCTTGATAGTGTCCTTTGTTGCTCAAAAGTTTTTAATTTTGAGGAAGTCCAATTTATCTATTTTTCTTTTGTTACCTATGCTTTGGTGTCATATTTAAGAAACCATTACAAAATATAAAGTACAAAGATTTTCCCCTTGGTTCTCTTCCAAGAATTTTATTGTTTTAGCTCTTATATCTAGGTCTTTGATACACTTTGAGTTAATTTTTGAATATCTGTAATGTATGCATCCAATTTCATTCTTTTGCATGTGGATATCCAGTTCTCTCAGAACAATTTGTTGAAGAAACTTTCCTTTCTCCATTGAATGATCTTGGCACTCTTGATGAAAATCAGTTGACATACATGTGAGGGCTTATTCTGGGCTCTCTATTCTATGTCATCCATCTATGTATCTATCCTATATCTGCACCACACTATTTTGATGATCGTAGTTTTGCCCTAAGTTTTGAGATCAGGAAGTATGAACCCATCAAATTTGTCCATCTTTTTTAACATTGTTTTGACTATTTGGGAGTCCCTCGCAATTCCATATGAATTTTTTTTTCCTGGGGGAAAAAACCTCCATTGGGATTTTGACATGGATTTTGTAGATCGCTTTGGATAGTATTATCATATGTACAGGACTTGAATAGAAATTTCTCCTAAGAAGATATACAAATAAACACATGAAAAGATGCTCAACACCATTAGTCATTAGGGAAATGTAAATCAAAACCACAGTGAAATGCTACTTCTCACCTATTATGAAGGCTATTATATATAAAAAGAAAGAAAATAACAAGTGTTGGGAAGGATGTGGAGAAATTGGACCCCCCCTGCATTGCTGGTGGGAATGTAAAATGATGTAGCCATTGTAGAAAACAGTTTGGCATTTCCTTAAAAACTTAAACATAGAATTGCCATTTGAATAAGCAATTTTACTTTACTTGCTAAAAAATTGAAAACAGACACTCAGACACTCATATACCCATGTTCATAGCAGCAACATTCACAACAGCTAAAAGATAGAGATAACCCAGTGTCCTTAATAGGAGAATGGATAAACATAATGTGGTATATACTATGATTCAGTCATAAAAAGGAACGAAGTTTTGATACATGCTACAAGATGGATGGACCTTGGAAATATTATGCTAAGTGAAATAAGCCAGACACAAAAGGACAAATATTGTATGATGCCATTTATATACAATGTGATGGTTAATTTTATATGTCGACTGGGCTAACAGACGCCTAGATACTGGTAAAACATTGTTTCTGGGTGTGTCTGTGGTGGTGTTTCTGAAAGAGATTAGCATTTGAATCAGTAGACTGAGTAAAGAAGATCTGTCCTCACTAGTCTGGGCAGGCACCATCTGTACCGTTTGTTGGATGGGCCCGAATAGAACAAAAAGGTGGAGAAAGGGTGAATTTGCTCTCTCTGCTTGAGCTGGGACATCACCTTCTCCTGCTTTTGGACCTGGGCTCTCTAGTTCTCAGGCCTTTGGACTTGGACTGGGAGTTCCACCAGTGGCCCCCTTGGTTTTCAAGCCTTTGGGTTTGGACTGGAATTACATGACTGGTTTTCCTGGGCCTCCAGCTTATGGACAGCAGCTCAGCAGCTCATTACTTCTTATAATAAACCTTTTCCTATATAAAAAAAAATGTGTAACATTGTGTCAAAAGAAGAAAGATAAAAACATATGATTATCTCAATAGATACAGGAAAGGATCTGCTAAAACTCAACATCCATTCATGATAAAAATGCTGAACAAATTATATGTCTCCTTGCAGACAATATGATCTTATATAGAGAAAAAACTAAAGATTCCACAAAAAAACTATTAGAAATGATAAACAAAATCAGTAAAGTTGCAGGGTGCAAAATCACATACGAAAACCAGTATCATTCTTATATACCAATAACAAACTAGCTAAAAAAGAAATTAAGAAAGCAATCTTATTTATAATAGCTACAATAGTTACAAATAAAATAAAATATCCAGGAATAATTTAACAAAAAAAGTGAAAGACTTCTACAAATAAAAATACAAAGCACTGATAAAAGATGTAGAAAAAGACAAACAAATAGAAAAACATCTCATGCTCATAAGTCAGAAGAATTGATATTGTTAAAAGAACCATACTACCCAAAGCAATCTATAAGTTCAATGCAATCTCCATCAAAATATCAATGACATTCTTCACAGAAATAGAACAATCACAAAATTTGTATAGAACCACAAAAGAACCCAAATAGCCAAAGCAATACTGAGCAAAAAGAACAAAGCTAGAGGCATCACACTACTGAACTTCAAAATATCCTATAAAGCTATAGTAATCAAAGCATCATGATACTGGCATAAAAACAGACACACGGATGAATAGAACAGAATAAAGAATCCAGAAATAAATCCACACATTTATAGCCAACAGATTTTTGACAAAGGCACCAAAAGCATACATTTGGAAAACTGACATCCATATACAGAAGAATGAAACTAGAACACTATCTTTCACCATATACAAAAATCAATCAAAATTGATTAAATACTTACACGTAAGACCCCAAACAATAAAACTACTAGAAGAAAATGAGAAACACTTCAGGACATTGTTCTAGGCAAATATTTTATGGCTAATACTTCAAAAGCACAGGCGACAAAAACAAAAGTAGACAAATGGTACTATATTAGACTAAAAAGCTTCGACACAGCAAAGTAAATAATCAGCAGAGTGAAGTGAAACCTGTTGAATGGGAAAAAATATTTGCAAACTACTCATCTGACAAACGACTAATATCCAGAATACACAAGGAACTCAAACATCTCAACACGTGAAAACCAAACAATCCCATTAAAAAGTGGACAAAAGATTTGAGTAAACATTCCTTTTAAAAAGACATACAGGCCGGGAGTGGTGGCTCACGCCTGTAATCCTAGCACTCTGGAAGGCAGAGGCGGGTGGATTGTTTGAACTCAGGAGTTCGAAACCAGCCTGAGCAAGAGCGAGACCCCGTCTCTACTAAAAATACAAAGAAATTAATCGGACAACTAAAAATATATAGAAAGAGAAAAAATTAGCCGGGCATGGTGGCGCATGCCTGTAGTCCCAGCTACTCGGGAGGCTTAGGCAGAAGGATCGCTTGAGCCCAGGAGTTTCAGGTTGCTGTGAGCTAGGCTAACGCCACGGAACTCTAGCCCGGACAAAAAGAGTGAGACTCTGTCTCAAAAAAAAAAAAGTTATTTCATATTCGAACTGAAGACAATCAATCAAAAACTGAAGAGAAAATTTCAAAAGAAACTAGGGTGGGAGGGCACCTTGCATACAAAGAACATGCAAACAAGAAGAAAGCGGGGGAAAATATTTAAAGTGTTAAAAGAAAAAAAACTAACCTAGAATTCTGTATCGCATAAAACTACCCTTCAAAAGTGAAGGAGAAATAAAGACTTTCTCAAACAAACAAAAATTGAGGGAATTTGTTGCAAGTAGACCTGCCTTACAAGACATGTTAAAAGGAATTCCTCAGAAAGAAGGAAAATGATATAAATCAGAAACTAAGATCTACAAAATGAAAGGAAGATGATTAGAGAGGAATAAATGAAGGTAAAGTAAAATCTTTCATTTTCCTTATTTTAACTGATTTAACAGATAATAATGTGTTACGAATAAAAATAGTAACAACGTAATTAGTGATTATAGCTTATAGATAAATGAAGTCAGTAAAGCAATGTCATAAAGTATGGGAGGGAGAAATTTGAAATATTCTGTTATAAGGCATTTGCAGTACTTGTTAAGAAAGAGAATTTGGGTGAATTGTAAATGTGTATGGCAAATGCAAGCGCAACCACTAAAAAAGCAAAAAAAAGTATAATACATAAGCTATGACAGGAGGAAAACATGAAATCAAATAAAATGTTTAATTAAAACCACAAAGGGAGGAAAACAGTAAATGATCAGAAAAGAAACAAGAATAAAAACAATAAATAGAAAATAGTAACCAACAATAGATATTAATTCAATTGTATCAATAATCATTTTAAATATCAGTGGTCTAAGTACACTAATTAAAAGACAAAAAACTGTAAGACTAGATTTAAAAAAAAAATGACCCAATTATATGCTGTCTAAAAGAAACCCACTTTAAATATAAATATTAAGTTAAAAGTAAAGGGATGACAAAAGACATACCATGCTAACACTAATCAAAAGTAATCTGCAGTATCTGTACTAATTTTAGACAAAGCAGACTTCAGAGCAAAGAAAATTATCACGGATGAAGAGGGGCATTACATAATGATAAAGTGGCCAAATCTCCAAGACTTAACAACCTTTAAAGGTAGATGTAACTGACAACAGAACATCAAAATACATTGCAAAAACTGATAAAACTGCAAAGAGAAATGGGTAAATCCACTATTATAGCTGCAAATTTCAACACTCCTACATCACTAGTTGACAGACCCAGTGGACATAAAATCAATCAGGATATGGCTGAAGTGAACAGCACCATTATGCAACATTAATCAACTGGGTCTAACTGACATTTATAGACTACTTCATCCAACAACAGCAGAATACACATTTCTCAAGTTCAGACAAAACATTCAGCAAGATAGATTACATTCTAGCCCATAAAACACACCTTAACAAATTTTAAAAAATGGAAATCTACAAAGTATGCCCTTAAACAATGGAATTAAACTCAAAATCAATGACAGGATGATCACTGGAAATCCCCCCCTCCAACAAAAAAAATACATGGAGATTAAAGAACACACTCTAAATAACACATGCATCAAAGAATTCTCAAGAGAAATTTTAAAATATATTGAAATGAATAAAATGAAATTACAACTTGAAATTTGTGGGATGCAGAAAAAGTAATGCATAGGGTGAAACATAACACTGAATACATTTATTATAAAAGAAGAAAGAGCTAAAATATAATCTAAGATCCCACTTTAGGATACTAGAAAAAGCAGAGCAAACTAAATCTAAAGTAAGCAGAAGAAAATGAACAATAAAAAGAACAGAAAACAATGAAATTGAAAATAGAAAATCAACAGAGAAAATCAATAAAATCAAATACTGGGGTGTTTTATTTTGAAGATCAATAAAACTGATAAACCTCTAACCAGGTCAACTAAGAAAAAAAAGAGAAGACACAAATTACTAATACCACAAATGAAAGAAAGACCATCACCACTGATCCCATGGACATTAAAAAGATAATAAAGGAATATTATTAATAATTCTAGGCCCACAAACTGATAATCTAGATAAAATGGACAAATTCCATGAAAGACACTAGCTACAAAAACTAACATAAGGAAAAACAGACAGTTGGTATACACTTATATCTATTAAGAAAGTTCAAAAAATAATTAAAAACCTTTCAAAACAGAAAGCACCAGGCCCTGATAAATTCAATTCTCTACAATCTCTTCCAGCCACAAACCTTAGCTGGTGGGAAGAAAGAATGGTTAACATGGATATGAGACTGAAGCTTTGGTTTCGACTTTAGGGCCTTATGTACATGATAATGAGATACAACTACCACAATGAAAGTAATCATACAGTCATGAAATCTGCTTAAGAAGTTACCAACAAATAATCAGGAAGGAATATCCAACAGAATATGTTTGAGTTATGAGGTGAGTGAAAAGAAATATAGTTCAATCATTAATCAGAAAAGAGAAAAGGGAATATAGATACATAGAATATGCCATCATCTTGGGTTGAGATGAAATATAATAATGTAATGTCATTATAAAAAATTCAAATTTTTTAAAAAGTTAGTCTAAACATCTAAAATGAATGTATATTCCTTTGAGGGATATAAGAAAACATAGCATGGGCTTGTGAAAAAAATAAAACCATGTTACATGGGTAAATTTGAGAGTCAGTGGAAGACTGGCCAAAGATGAGTATTTATAAACTTTAGTAAGCACCTTAATTATCTTGGTTACTTGCTTAACCAATTGCTTAACAATTCTCTGCCTATGCTCTACCTCCCACTACCATTGGGAGAAGGGAAGGAAATTTCCACCTAAGATCACATAGATAAAAGTCAGAGTTTAAATTTCATGGGGAGAATGGACATGAATAGTGAGAAAGTTCTACTCCCAGGGCCAAAGCACACAAGGTCTGTCTAAGACCAAGGCCGGATCAAGACAACAGACATGCTCCCACAAAAAATGAATATTGAGTAACAGCAATCAGAAATCTACTGCTGCACAGTTCTTGCACAGTTCTTGTGAGAACTTTAGAAAGAGACCTTTAGTATATCACAGGTATGCAAGACAGTTGAAAACTGAGCATAAACTAGAAACACTGAGAAACCCTCCAGCACACCAGCCACACCCTAAGCAGTAGACAATAGCAGCTCACTCCTCACAAAGTTTAAGCCTGTTGGTGCACTAATGGTAACAATAGCAACAAGAAAACACAAACTGAGCTCAACTCCTTACTAAACTACTCAACCACCAACACTAATGGCTTGACAAAAGAAGAAACATTCATTCCCACATAAAAATACTGCTTACCTTATTCTCTATTCCCATAAGCACAATGTCTGATAATCAGAAAGAGACAGAGAATAACCCGCGTTAAAATATAAAGCAATCAAAGCCAGAATTATAGGTGTCCCAGATGTTGTAACTATAAGATAGGCACTTTAAAATAACTATGATTAATATTTTAAATAGTGAAATGGATAAATTGGACAATATGCATGAAATCTGAGCAGAAAGATTGAAATGATAGGAAACAAATAAAACAGAAACATTAAAAAGAAAGAAACAGAGCTAAAGAATTCTTTCAAAAGTCTTATTAGCCAAATGGACACAGTTTATGAAATAGTTAAAGAACTGGAAAGTAAGTCAACAAAATTTATACAAGAGAAACAAAGACAGCAAAGAAAATGAATCAAAATAGAATAACCATGGGGAGAGCAAGGATGGCTGACTAGAGACATAGCTTGTCCGACTGCCCCAGCTGAAGGGTAAAAGGTCAGACTTAGGAGAGCGGAGAACAATTGTGGCTCGGGTGCGAATCACAGGGAGAGACAGCCAAAGCATCCAGGGACCCCACTGAGAAGGGCTATGAAGCTGAGAAAGAGGAAGAAAGAGAAGAGAGAACAGTAGCATGGACCAAAACCAAAGAGACCTGGAGTGCAGTGACAGGGTAGCAGGGTATCCCCTTTACCACGTGGGTGACTATGATGAGCAGTGCGATACAAAACTTTCACCCCCGGGGAGAGTGCCATAAGAGACCAGAGAGCCAGCATTCTTATACGTAAATGCCTCCTCCTCCTCTGTACCTCCACCTTTCCTGGCATCGCAGAAAGTAATTTGGGCTCAAGCCAGCTTGTAGCCATGGCCCCTCCCCCCCCATAGTAATAGCATAGAGAGTGCTCTATGCTGAGAAGCCTGCTTCTCGGCAATGGGGGTGCACCCTGGTTGAGCCTGCCACTGAGAGCAGAGCTGCCGCGGCAGTGTTTCATGGGATCACCCACTGGTGGCTTCCACAGGCAGACAGAACCCAGTGCCCCCAAGACACAAGAGTGGTGCAGGGAACCCGTGACCTCTCCGCTCCTATAGCAACTGTGAGAGTGCTCTGTGCTGAGAAGCCTGTTTCTCTGCAGTGGGGCCACATTCCTGGCAGAACCTGCCACTGAAAATGGAGCCACCTCAGCAGCATTTCACAGTATCATTCACTGGCAGCTTGGACAGGCAGCAGGACCTAGTGCCCCCAAGACACAAGAGTAGTACAGCAAGACCACGGACTCTCTGGCACATAGCAACCATGAGAGTGCTCAGTGCTGAGAAGTCTGTTTTTCTGCAGCAGGGGCACATTCCTGGCCAAGCCCACCACTGAGAGCAGAGCAGCCACAGCCAGGTTTCAAGGGACAACCCACTGGTGGTTTGGACAGGCAAGCAGGACCCGTCGCCTCCCCCCCCCCCCCCCACACACACACACACACGAGAGTGGTACCAGGAGATTGCAACCCTTCCCCGCCCCCGATAGCAACCGCGAGAGTGCTCAGTGCTGACAAGCCTGTTTCTCTGCAGTAGGGGAACATTCCCAGCTGAGCCCAATCCTGAGAGTGGAGCCACCACAGCAGCACAAGCTGACAGGTTCACCAAACCTGCTAAAGCATCCCAAAGGCAATTCAGGACCAGCACTCTCTGCCTAGCACCAGCAGGGGCTGATCCTTGGGAATTCAGAGGCAGGTCCATAAGCCAGTCCTAGCACCCTCAGTTCTCGATTGAAAGGCCTGATGAGAAGAAACCAGAAAAAGAACCCCAGAAATATGAAAAAGTAAAATGAGAGGACACTCCCAAAAGAAAACAATAACTCCTTATCAATGGATACCAACCTAAACAAAAAGATTAAAAAGACAGATGAAGAATTTTGAATATGGATTGTAAGGAAGCTCAATAAAATACAAGAGAAAATAGAAACCCAACACAAAGAAATCACAAAAACAATGCAGGATATGAACGAAAAATTCTCTAAAGAAATAAAATCATTAAAGAAAAAAACAAACAGAACTTCTGGAAATGAAAATTTCATTCCAGGATTTACAAAGCACAGTAGAATGAGTTAAATATAGGCTAGATCAGGCAGAAGAAAGCATCTTAGAGCTTGAGATAACACCTTTGAGCTAAACAAGTCAGTTGAAGACAAAGAACAGAGAAATAAGAGAAACAAACAAAGCCTACAAGAAATGTGGGATTATGTAAAGAGGTCAAACATAAGAATCATAGGCATTCCTGAGGGTAAAGAAGAAAATACACAAGGGTTGGAAAATCTATTTGAAGAAATAATTGAGGAAAATTTCCCTGGCCTTACTAGAAATCTAGACATACACATAAAAGAAGCTAAAAGGACTCCTAGGAGATTCATCACAAAAAGGCAAACACCACAACACAGTCATGAGACTTGCCAAAGAAAACACAAAAAAGGCACTCCTACCAGCAGCGAGGCAAAAAAATCAGGTAACTTACAAAGGAAAACCTATCAGACTAACTGCAGACTTCTCTACTGAAACCTTACAAGCCAGAAAGGATTGGGACCCCATTCTCAGTTTTCTCAAGCAGAATAATGGCCAGCCTAGAATTTTGTATCCTCCAAAAGTAAGTTTCTTATAGGAGAGGGAAATAAAAACCTTCCCAGACAAGAAAACACTGAGGGAACATGTCAAGACCAGACCTGCCCTGCAAGAAGTACTCAGAACTGCACTATACATGGATCAACACAATAGACAAACACCGATCATTGTTTGTAGCAGCACAATTCACAATGGCAAAGATGTGGAAACAACTCAAGTGCCCATCAATACATGAGTGGATTAATAAAATGTGACTGAGATATGTGTGTGTGTGTGTGTGTGTGTGTGTGTGTGTGTGTGTGTGTGTGTGTATTCATTCCATGGAGTACTACTTGGCCATAAAAAAAGTTGAACTACCTATTGTATTATCCTGGATTGAGCTGGAGCCCATTCTTCTAAGTGAAGTATCCCAAGAATGAAAAAACAAGCACCACATGTACTCACCATCAAATTGGTAGTAACTGAACAACACGTAAGTGTACGTATGAGAATAACATCTACTGGATGTCGGGTAGGGAGGGAGGGGGAAGGGGGAGGGGAGAGGGGGAGGAGGGGACGGATATATGCATACACAAAGGGTGCAATGCGCACCATCCGAGAGATGGACACACTTGAAACTGGGACTTGGGGGGAAGGAGGGGCAAGGGCAACATGCGTAACCTAAACATCTGTACCCCTAAAATAACAAACAATAAAAAAAAGAAAAAAAAATTATTCTTAAATCTGAAATGATATTGACCATAAAAAGAAAAAGAATTACAATCTCAAAATTAAGTACTAGATAATATCTTATAAAATGGTACAAAGTCAAGGGAAAGAGGAAAAAAATAAGGCTGAGTGATTTGTTCTATTTGCAACAAAGCTCTGCGATATCAATCATTACTAGACATTACAGAAAACACAAAATATATTTATTAAAATACTAAAGCAGCACGCAAATATATGAATGTATTTGACACTACTGTGTTAAGTACAGTACAGCTAAAAATGGGTGGTAGATTTTATGCCATTTGTATTTTACCAAAATGTTTTAAAAATATAAAGTATAAGCAAAAAAAGGGTAATCCTAAATAATAAAAGACATAGGAAAATCATACTGAGAAAAAGTTAAACATATTGAGCAATTTTGAAAGAAAACTATCAATGTCGATATTAAAACATCTTTTTATTAAGTAATATAATTATTTGAAAAATAGAAAAGCATAACATTTAAAAAGTATAAAGTATAAAGAATAGATATTAAATAAATATGAGTCCTATTCAGAAAACTATAAATTTTTTTCTATGTCAAGAAAATAGCATAAACACAACTAAAGGCCAACAAAAAATTGAGAAAAATATTTGTAGCACAATCAAGGTATTTAAATAACATCTATAAAAATAATAACATATACATAGAAATAATATATTATGTAGAAATAATAACAATAATGTTCACTATTTGGTTACAAGAACATTCCTACATACAAGACTTATTTGTATAAAATTATTTAATCTTTTGAACATTTTCTGAAATTCTACTTATAGGAAATACTCTAGGTAGCCAAAAATATTTGTACAAAAATACATCTGTATCACTGTTGATAGTTGATCTAAAATTACACAACATAATTTATAATAAAAATTTTACAATCATTTTTAAGTATCCCTTTTATGATAGTGAAAAAATTTTAATCGCAAAATTTTGACTGTTAGGATTCATTTCAAATTCTGATAGAATGCTCAAAAAAAATATTATACAGTTCTCTAAATGATAATTTATATTTGTAATTATTGGAACAAAAAACAGTTTATAAGTATCTAAGTAACTTGAAAAATAACACATAAAGAATGTCTTCATATTTGTGAATGTTGAATGTTATTGTGGAATCTTCAGTTCTCTGAGGATACTCTTCCCATTGCTGCATGTTTTATGATCTGTGCCAAATGTTTATTAGACAAAAGATTAATTAATCACTTTGGAACCTAATCCATGAAGGACTCTTACTTATTCTCTTGGTTTCATGTTTAGCAAATAAAACAAATGGCAATCCTGTTATTGTAAAAAATCCTCCGTTTGTCTAGGAAGATCTGAATATTAGGAATTTTTTAACCAGACAGTACTCCTGATATTAATATTTCCCAGATCTTTGAATACAACTTTCAAAATCAAACAAATGCTTTGGTAGAAAAGTCTTGGCTACATTGTAGAAATGAAAAGAGCAGATAAGTCAATGCCATTCCAGAACTGCCTATGAGGTAAGTTTGGGTTCATAAGTAAGAATGACCAGAAGTCCACATGTGCCCTCTGCAAACATAGTCTTCTTCATCCTTCTAATCCTTCTCACGCTGAGGGATAAATAACCAACTGAAACCATTATATTTATAGTATTTGAGAGACTTGGAAAATCATTTTACCTTCGAAACAGTTTGATTGTGTTTTATCAAAATTAAAAAGATGTGAATAGTTAAATTGAATTGAAATGAAACAAGAGTTCATAACATTGAATGTGATTAAGGCTTTGTGCATCAATAAATAGCAGGCATCTAAAGACAGACAAAATGAGAGACTTCTAGAATCAGCCTTAAATTGGGAATTATCTGTTGATACAATTAAGATTCCTGCACTCTTTAAAATATTCATTTTTCTAAAAAGACAAAAGAAATAAACAGAAATCAGTCAAACGACAGTGACAACTTATTTTTGAAGATATTTAGGAGCAAGGACATGGTCCAAAGTTTCCAGCGTTGTGTAAAGCATCAGCTAGGTGCCTCAGGATTGAAGAAAAGACAGGCAAGTGGGTTGTATATATAATTTTCTTCTATATTTTGAGTCATTATTCTATTAATCAATGTATTTTAGTTGCTTAAGTAATTGTTAATCTTTTAATTAATTTATTGTTACTTGTGTAAAGCTTATATTCTTGGGAGTGTCCCAGCTTTTCCTAAGACAATAAATCAGGGTCCATCCTCCCTTTCTCTAATAGAAGCTGTAAACTCTGGGAGATTTGCTATGGGAAATGGCATATATAGTGGGTAGAGACTATCTCCCACTACTGGAGAAAAGGAATATTTTAAAGCAATAAAATGAAATCTTCAAATAGCCAAGTAATTAGAGTTTCTATAAGAAATGATGGGATCATATGTCTCTCCCTCTTTCTCTCTCAAAAAAAAAAAATGAAATGATGGGGTGGTTTTCTTTTATCAATTTATTGATGGCCTTGAACAAGATTGGAGAGTAAAATCATTTGAACAGATGTTAGCGTTGTTAGTTGGCATCGGTCAAGGAGCAACCAAAGAGCAGCTATTGGTCCAAATCCAGAACTTAAGAGTCCTTAAACTCTTGTTTTAATATACTTCTGGTAGGCGTATTGAGGAAGCATAAATGAAAACCATAAAATGAAAGTTATTTCTCTTCCAAACACAAGGATACATCAGTTAACACATTTTTTACCTTAACATGGGTATTATGTACGTGCTTAGAAGGTAGCAGGTTATGGTGTGACTTAAGAGCCACTCAGAACATTTTCTTCACCAAATATAAAAACAAACAAGAATCCCCTAAATTAGAGTCAGGGATATGGCAAAATTAAGAGTGTCAAAATAGTTTTAAAATTGAGTCCACATAAGAAGTAATATAACTTGATCTAGGTATGAGGGTAAATATTTGTCTAGACTTAACTCTAAGATTCGGACTCCTTCCATTCTGTGGCTGTTACATTAAACAAGATTAAAGTCCTGTTTTCAACAAATTTTTATTTCCTCTATTAAGCATAGGGTGTGACTACATGCAGGAAGGTCTTAATGTAGTTTGGGAGATTCAGAAAGACCACTCTGAAGAGTCTAAACAGAAATCTGAGGAATAATTTCTAAGAGCCAGGTATAAGTCAGAATCAGTAAATGCCATGGAGTAAGAGAGAGGGAGAAACACAAATGATTAAATCAGAAGTTTTTCCCAACAGGTAGTCCATGTAAAATGCCCACCATAACACCCGTCTCACAGTATGGTGTGTTTTTGGAGCCACTCCCCACAATTCCACCACCACCAAACAAACTTCCCCGTTTTAGAGTCAGGGGAACAGCCAAATTAAGTGAAAGCACCTGCAATGTCAACAGGGTTTCAAGATAAGGCTAAACTAAGAAACAATAAAGTTTGATCTTAATTGTTCGTATAGGGCAACCACTGTTGGCTTTTGGTTTTAGAATAGCCAAGAAAGAATAGGGCAAGGAATAATAGAGTGGCAGAAGATAAGGTATTCCCTTCTGAACATATTCACTTACAGGGAGTGTGAAACTTCCAGGTGCAAATGTCTAACATTGAGTGACATCGTGTCTAGAAATGCACATGCTGAAATCATAAAATTTTAAATTCTAAACTGCAGTCATCAGATGCCCAGGAAAAGCAATGCCCAGGAAAAACAGAGAGAAGCAGAGAAGAACAGTTGGGATGAAGTATGAGAAATATCAATGCTGCAAAAATGAATAGGGGAAGAGATCCCATAAAGAAACCAGAAGGAAAAAAAAACCACGAGTGTGAATATCATGCAAGCAATCTGTCTAGAAAATTAAAAGAAGAAAAGAAGGATTAATAGTGCCAAATGTAACAAAAAGGTCAATAAATGACTGTGTTCATTTAACTTGAAAGAAACCACATATAAACTTGTCGAGAGCAGTTTTAATGGAGTGATGTGTTCAGAAGCCATACAGTAAATAGTTAAGGATTAAGTTGTAAATTGAGAATCAGAGAAAATTATTGTAGAAGCTGAAAATGGAGGTCTGATTGGAGGATATATTTAATACTTGTAGAGTTTATTGCAACATCAGTGACTTGCTAACAAGGAGTCTAAGTGTTTCAGTCAGATAAATATCAGACTGAAATCATAAAACAGTAGGATCACATTCTTCAGCTATGTACACCTTTTACAAAATATATTCCCACTTATTTGTGAATTAGGTATGTGTCAAAAGCTCCCTGTGTTCTGCACCGAAGTGGACAATCAGTAAAAATCAGGTAAAGGTATAAACAATTTGAGAAAGCCATCAGACAGATCTTGAGGATAATTATTTACAGGGAATTGTCCTTTATAGATGAATTATAGGTTTGGTTATGGCTGCAGAACAGGATCCTCAACTGTTTTGACACACAGATACAGAAACATCTTGTTGTATTATAACCACCTCCCCTCTGTTTTCAATTTATCCAGGGGAAAAAAGCTGGAAGCAAATAATGAAATAGAGTAAAATTTCATTTTGTGACGAAAAGAAAATTCTTAGAAAAGAAAGACAACCTACTCTGAATCTGGATGTGTAAGAGAGGACCTTTTACTTGAACTTCAACATGGGATTGGGAACTGAAGACCCAGATCCCCACTGCCCCTCCAGCCAATGCCAAACTGATCAGCCCCCTTTCAAACAGATTTCCTTTACCGATGGAGACTCAGAGGAGGAAAGAAAACCATCTGAAGAAAAAGGCAAGGCACTCTCTGCCCATTCCAGTGAGAACCTCACCCAGAGGCAAAAATTGGAGCCCAACCCAAATGAGGAGAATTCCAAGGAAACTAAGCCCAAAGCCAGAAACAGCACTGCTAGATCAGCATCAGGGCCAGTTCAGGTTGAGGGAAATCCAGGAAGAGGAAAATCAGTTCCAAGGACAGCTGCCACAATAGAGCAGTAGGGAACTGTCCAAAAGATGAGAGCAGCTTGACTTTTGGAAAGAAACCATAAACCTCTGCTGCTGTACACAGCAGTGAAATGGAGGAGACCCATAATGCCAGCCGTAGGTGACACCTGAAGACCTGAACTGGGCACAGCAAGTGGCCCAAATCTCATTCCCCAAGAGACCACCACCACCACTTCGGAAAAGTCTGATGACCTCCCTGCATGCTATGTCTGAGGCCATTTATCAAGACCTAGTGCAGGTGTGGGCACAGCAGGTACATTCTCCACTGACCTGGGAGAAGCTCTCTGAGCTCACCCAGCTCCAGGGACTTCTGTGCACCATGGTGCAGACCTTCTATGCCATGGCCACTCAGGCAGCCTATGTCTTACATGCTGAGACTGGCTTATCCCAGCCACACTGCCTGGTCCTGGGGATCAAGTCTTGGATGGAGAAGCTCACAGCTCCTCCTAGGAGGGAGACTGGCCCACTATTTACCTAGATAGGAGATAACCGAGCTTGTCAGTGGATCAGAGGAGGCTTGAGGTGGGGGCTCCCTGGCTCTATTCATCAGAAGATACAGCTCTGAGAACAAGAACAAAGACCTTCTACTTCTCAGATTCTTCCAGATGACCAGCAGCAACAATTTTGTACATACAATGTTAATAAATGACAGGACCTGGGGCAGTCCTAATAAAGGAACTTGAACAATATACTTGGAATGGTGAACTCTGGGTTTCCTTGGAGGCTAAGATTACTGACAAATTTTATATTTCATGTTAGACATTTCATGTATTTAAATGTTTTATGAGAGTCATGTAATTGTTTATAATTAGAAAAATATTTTTTTCAGCATATTATGGGCGTACAAATGTTTAGGTTATGTATATTGCCATTGCCCCCCCTCCCCTCCCAGTCAGAGCTTCAAGTGTGTCCATCCCCCAGACGGGGCGCATCTCACTCATTATGTATGTATATACCCATCCCCACCTCCCCCCTCCCATCTGCCCGACGCCCAATAAATGTTATTCCTATATGTGCACCTATATAGGTGTTGATCACTGAAACCAATTTGATGGTGAGTACATGTGGTGCTTATTTTTCCATTCTTGGGATACTTCACTTAGTAGAATGGGTTCCAGCTCTATCCAGGAAAATACAAGAGGTGCTATATCATCGTTTCTTATAGCTGAATAGTACTCCATGGTATACATATACCACATTTCATTTTTTTTTATTTCTGCACATTATGGGGGGTACAAATATTTAGGTTACATTGCCCTTGCCCCCCCCATCAGAGCTTCAAGCGTGCCACATTTTATTAATCCACTCATGTATTGATGGACACTTGGGTTGTCTCCACATCTTTGTAATTGTGAATTGTGCTGTTATAAACATTCGAGTGTAGATGTCTTTTTTATAGAATGTCTTTTGTTCTTTAGGGTAGATGTCCAGTAATGGGATTGCTGGATCAAATGGTAGGCCTAATTGTGTCTCTTTAAGGTATTTCCATATTGCTTTCCACAGGGGTTGCACTAGAGGATTTAATCATTAATATGTGTGTATAATATAAAGTATGGAAAAATGAATATATATTGATATCTTCCCCCTTTAGTTTAGGAATGAATACAGATCTTCACTCTCCCAGCCCAAGTCAATAGAAGATTGATATCCATTAACCTTTAATATCATTTGCTATGGAGAAATGTTTACATTTTTTCAGTTTAATGAAATCATGGTGAAATTGGCATGCCATTATTGGTTACTTTTCATTTTGTTCATATAAAATCTAAGACAATGTATATGAAATATTTATTGATCACATTTATTGTTCACTTGGCTCATATAATTTTCTTTGTAAAACTTTGTTCCATTTTATGGGTTTATCTTATTTTATTGTAGAATATTAAATCTAATGTAGGTGTTATCATTTTTTACATATTATTATATTTTATTTCATATATTTTCTATTGGATTTTACGGTAGAAGCATGCAATATTTCATCATACAAATGTGCTTACTTTTTATGTAGGAAAAATGAAAGTATTTTTGTGTTAACAAAAAAAAGGAAGACAACCTAAAGTTGATGATTTTATTGCTCCCAGTGGAACAAAGTATGTCATGAACAAATCAATTCCAAAGGGTAAATTTGGATAGAGTAAATTTTTGAAAAATCATGGAAAACTGTGTTATACTTGGACTGTATCATTTAAAGAATACTTAAGAAAATTCAATTTTTTTTCAAACTACAGGTCATGACCACTTGACTATAGAATTAATTTGATATTTGTATTTATTTTTTATTAGATAAAGTAGAATAGAAATCATCAAGGAATAGGGCATCTAAGGATTATTATTTTTTGAAATTTTTGTTCCAGATATATGTAATTGTATATATATACACATACAATGGATTGCAATGTAAAAATATATATCTTACCACACATTGTACTAAAAAATGTTTGAAAGGCAAGTTTCAAAACTATCAAAAGCTGAAAGCATGAATTATTTTTAAATAGTTATTGTAGTTTTAAATGTGCAAGTAAAAATACATTGTTCAGCTTTTCTAAACAAAAATCCATTGGAAAAAATTTGCCACCCTCTCATAAATTTTGATCTCTCTCAGGTTTACATCAGATTGGGAAGAAGTTGGGACCCAGGAATGAGAAATCATACGTCGCTTACCAGATTCATCCTCCTGGGACTGACAGAAGACCCCCGACTGCGAATTCTTATTTTTGTATTTCTGCTTATCACCTACATGTTAAGTGTAACTGGAAACCTGACCATCATTATCCTCACCTTAATGGATTCCCACCTTAAAACTGCCATGTACTTTTTTCTCCAAAATTTCTCCTTCTTAGAACTCTCGTTCACCTCTGCCTGCATTCCTAGATTCTTGTACAGTATATCAACAGGTGACAGAGCCATTACCTATAATGCTTGTGCATGCCAACTATTTTTTACATACATGTTTGGAATAACAGAATTTTTTCTCCTGGCCACCATGTCCTATGATCGATATGTAGCCATCTGCAAACCTCTACATTATCTGACCATCATGAACCCCAGGGTCTGCAAAAGGCTCATCTTCTACTGTTGGATGACTACTTTGTTGATCATGTTCCCACCACTTAGCTTTGGACTAAAACTGGAATTCTGTGACTCTAATGTCATTGACCACTTTGTTTGTGATGCTAATCCTCTCCTGAAGATCTCATGCTCAGACACCTGGTTCATAGAGCAGATGATTATTGTCTGCTCTGTGTTGACCTTTATCATGACCCTTGTGTGTGTGGTTTTGTCCTATGTATATATCATCAGAACCATTCTAAGATTCCCCTCTGCCCAGCAAAGGAAAAAGGCCTTTTCTACATGTTCTTCCCATATTATTGTGGTTTCTATCACCTATGGCAGCTGTATCTTTATATATGTCAAACCTTCAGCAAAAGATGAAATGGCCATCAATAAGGGAGTGTCAATACTCACTACTTCCATTTCCCCCATGTTAAACCCATTTATTTACACTCTGAGGAACAAGCAAGTGAAACAAGCCTTTCATGATTTAGTCAAAAGATTTATATTGCTCTCAAAGAACTAGGGGAGTGTTGAAGTCAGCATGTCTCAGCATATTTTCTTAAGTGTCTATCCCATCTTGTGTTTTTGATCTAGGTTGAGTCTTACATTCTGTACTGGCCCTGCTAAAGTCATCCCTTGCTTCTCCTTATGAATTAAACTCTTTGAGAGTGATAATCTTTATTAAGAAAAAATGAGAAAAGTTATTTCATGAAATCTAAGCATAACCTCACCCTTAACTTTGCCTCACCAATGCCCAAAGGATTGGAGGATTTATCATAAAATATTGATGCAATAGTGTATGTCACTCCTCCAAAACAAACCTACACAAATAAAGAGAGAAATAATATTTAAAAGAATCAATACCATTTTTAAGCAGTAAGAAAGAAAAAAATTTAAATCACCCAAAAAATATTTTAAAACAAGGAATACATTTAATATATTTTAAAACAAATGTAAAGATTTGGGATTCTTACTAATGAAGAAACTATAAAATCGCCAAGATTTATTTTGTTGAATGGACCAAATCCAATATAAAAGATATAAAATCTCTTACCAAAAGATACATGAATTAAATTAAAATGAAGATAGTAATACACTGGTAATTCTTGTTAAATAATTAAAAACCTGCATTGAAATTACAAAAAAACAGGGTTGATGTGGATATACCAACTGATATGTTAAATCTTGAATGTATAGTATTTGAGCTCATCAAACAGATGGTAACAATCCCAAGGAAACTCGTAGGACTAGAAGTCCAATAAATAAACAACCAGAGGGTAGAGAAAAGAAAAATAGGATATAATATGAACTCTAATATCAATAAAATGATTTACTTTTTTAATATGAAAATGTTAGCCATTTCAAGAGTCCAAAATAGGCACCCAAAAATATTACTTGAAAGAAATCTGTGTTTAATTACTTGTTAAATTCTTCACCAATTTCCACTTCTATGGTCCAACATATTAGACTTCCTTTGATTATTTTTCTCTTTCTCAGGCCACTCCTCACATCATGGCTCCTGTGAGCAGGAATGTCCCCCTCAGTTTTCAACTACCCAACCTCCATCTGTCCTCCATTTTAAGTGGCATTCCCCCAAGGAATCTTTCTCTGACCTCATCCCACTGCTGCACCACCAACACTATTGCCAACCTGGATCAGTCCAACCCATCCACATTCCTGCCACACACTTGTCTGCTGCTATCATGCGTGACTTTTACCAGACTGCAATTTTCTGCTGAGTTTTTCTTATTCTACTCTAGATAGCAAATAACATGGAGATTGTCTGTCTTATATGCCAAATTCTAGCATGCTTTATACCTACCACCTAGATAAATATCAGTTACATAATAATCTTCCAACATGATGATTTTACACTCCTGACAATACAAAGATGCAAAGTGAGAATTTTTTTATATTTTTTTATTTCAAAATATTAATTAAGGGGGTATGAGTGGGTTTTTTTACATGAATATCTTGTACAATGCTATATCAAGGCTTTTGGTGTGCCAATCACCAGAATAGTGTTCACTGCACCCAATAGGTAAATTTTTATCCTATACCCACCATCCTGCCTTCCCCCCAATGAAGTGAGGACTTTTATGTGAATGTGAAAAATACAAAAGTAACATTTGTCATTGATCTATGAACAAAAGATAAAAAAGAATATGACTAAAATTAGCTTTCCTGTTCAAATGTATATTTTTAAATTTCTGAGTGAAATAGAAAGAAAGTCAAAATTTATTGAGAATTTACAACACCGATAAACCTGAAAATAATACTACAGGTTATTTTTATAGTCATAATGTACATGTGGAGAAATCAAGTGTAGAAGAATGAACTATTTCTAATAAGTGATATAACTAGGACTCAAAAGTAGTTTTACTGAATTTAAAAGGATCTGGTTTTCTACTACATGTAACTGCTTCTCCAGAGGCGTCAAGATGACTTCAAGAAACATAAAATGTCCTAGTACTGAAATCAAGCAAGATTTATATCATAAACAATGTACAAAGATAAAAGTAAATGTAATGCATTTACACATTTTTATATTATGAACACACTGTTAATGAATGTTATTATAATTATTAATAGATAATACACCATAAAAACTATTACATTAAAGTTTTTTAGATAAGATTACCAATATATAGAAATAAAGAGCAAGTAAAAATGGAAAAATATGTGAGAAAAGACAAAAGGAATACAGGGAATAATCTGAAATCTTCAATCCCATTGAGAAAAGCCTAACTCCAGATGTTTTTCTTGGTGTTAATCCTCTGTTCTCTTGTGCCAGAGCCTCCTAAAGTGAGTCCACTAAGACACTAGAGGGTTTGAATGGATTTCTCAGAATCTTAGGGTGCTTAAGAAAAAGGTTCTCTAAGTTCAGTCTCCATATTAGGACCAAAAATGTGGCCTTCCAAATTTCAGCTAGACAAAAACATTTAGCCAGGTATCCTCACCCGATGGTTATGATTTAACTTCAGAGTTCTAAAATATTGAGCTTCTCTGACTCTTTGATTCTGCCATAACCTAGTTTACTAATCTATCATCTTAATTCCATATGTAAATGATATCAATAATATTGGTCTTTTAAACCATAACGTGGTTGCTAATTAGTATTCATTAATCACATACTTCCTCAATATGAGTTCCAAACAAATTGAGAAAGAGGCAGAAAGTCAGATGAGTATAATAGTTGTTTCATTCATGATAAATGTAGATTGAAGAATGCAACTAAGATGAGAGGGTTTTCTTAAACTGACCTGGCTTACCCGCCAAGCTAGAGAACATTTCTAAAATTGTAAGGTGAGGACATTCTACCCTAGTAAGCTAACTCCCTGGCAAATGGAGGGAAGAGGGCAATGTGCTTATCTACTAGTAACCAACCATGAGCAGTGATTTTATCCCAATTTCAATAAGCAGACAAATTTGAAATTTAAATAGAAAATTAGCCAATAATCTAAGTTTTTAAATCATTCCTGAAAATAAATTTTTGAACATATACAAAAGAAGACAAAGTAGAATAATTAACAGACATGTGCCTATCATCCAGCTTCCCTAATTATCAATGTATTAAAATTATTATTCTCTGTCACCCATGACCTAATATTTTTTGGCTAGCATTTCACCTTATAGCATTCTACCCATAAATTCATTTCATTTCACCCACATGTTTATCATAGCCATATCTGACTGATAAAATTTTCTTTTTGCCTGTCTTGCCATTATCCCACATAACAAAATTATCAATAAATCTTAATAAAGTCTCATAATCAGTGTATATTCAAATTTCCCTGGTTCACTCAAAGATGTTTTGGTTTTTGCTTTGTTTTTTCACAGTTAATGTGTTTGAATCAAAATCCAAACAAAATCTAAGCAAAGATCACATTTGGTTATTATGTCACTTAAAACTTTTTTTAATTCCCTAGTAGTTCTTTCTATTTATTTATTTATTCATGTATGTATTTATTTTTCATTACTTGATGGAAAAACTAGGTCATGTGCAGGGTATAATATCCTAGATTATTTAATTGATTGCCTCCTTATAGTATCAGTTAACCTGTTTCTCTATGACCCAATCTCCTTTCACGTGTTAATTAGATGTACTTCTTCATTAGATTTGCCTTCATTTTTTAGGCAAAAATAGTTGATAGATGAAGCTATATGCTTCCTTTTGCATCACATGAGCTCAATACCATTCACAATAACTATAAAGAAAATAAAATACCTAGGAATATACTTAACCAAGGAGGCGAAAGATCTCTACAAGAACAGCAAAACTCTGAGGAAAGAAATTAACATCTATTGGATGTCGGGCAGGGGGGAGGGGGGAGGGGGAAGGGGGAGGAGGGGACGGGTATATGCATACACAAAGAGTGCAATGCGCACCATCCGAGAGATGGACACGCTTGAAACTCGGATTTGGGGGGGAGGGGGGTAAGGGCAACATACGTAGCCTAAACATCTGTACCCCCATAATATGCTGAAATAAAATTAAAAAAAAGAAATTGCAAAGGATACAAACAAATGGAAAAATATATCATACTCATGGATAGCTGGAATCAATATTGTTTAAATGTCTGTACTACTCAAAGTGATGTACAAGTTCAATGCAATCCTCATCAAGTTACCAAAATCATACTGCACAGATCTAGAAAAAATAATTGTAAGCTTTGTTTGGAACCAGAAAAGAGCCTGAATAGCCAAAGCAATCTTAAGCAAAAAAAAAACCAATTTGGAGGCATCGCATTGACAGACTTCATACTATACTGCAATGCTATAGTAACCTAAACAGCATGGTACTGGTACAAAATAAAGACATAGATCAATGGAACAGAACAGAGAACCGAAACATAAAACCATCTACCTACAACCAACTGATCTTTGACAAATCAGACAAAAATGTACACTGGGGGCCGGGCGCGGTGGCTCACGCCTGTAATCCTAGCACTCTGGGAGGCCGAGGTGGGCGGATCGTTCTGAGCTCAGGAGTTCGGGACCAGCCTGAGCAAGAGCGAGACCCCATCTCTACCAAAAATAGAAAGAAAATTAATTGGACAGCTAAAAATATATATATAGAAAAAATCAGCCGGGCATGGTGGCGCATGCCTG
>RJWJ010014939.1:0-13167 GCA_004363605.1 Indri indri | reverse complement strand
TGTACACTGGGACAAAGAAATCCTACTCAATAAATGGTGCTGGGAAAATTGGATAGCCACATACAGAAGAATAAAACAGGACCCCTACCTCTCACCACTCACAAAAATTATTATAATTCAAGGTAGATAAAAGACTTAGATCTAAGGCATGAAACTATAAGAATTCTAGAGAAAAATGTAAGAAAAACTCTTCTAGATACCAGCCTAGGCAAAGAATTTATAAAAAGTCCCCAATGGCAATCATGGCAACAAAAAAACTAATAAATGGGATTTGATTAAACTGAAAAGCTTTTGCACAGATAAGGAAACAATCAACAGAGCAAATAGACAATCTACAGAATGGGAGAAAATATTCGTAAGCTACATATCCAATAAAAGGCTAATAACCAGAATTTACAAAGCACTCAAGCAAATCAGCATGAAAAAAGCAAATGACCCTATCGAAAAGTGGACAAAAGACATAACAGTTGCTTCTCAAAAGAAGAAAGACAAACGGCCAAGAAATATGAAAAAATACTCAACATTACTAATCATCAGGGAAATGCAAATTAAAACCACAGTGAGATATCACCTAACTCCTGTTTGAATGGCTTTTATTAAAATGTCCAAAAGCAATAGATGCTGGCATGGATGCAGAGAGAATGCTTATACAGTCTTGGTGGGACTGCAAATTAGTACAACCTCTATGGGAAACAGTATGGAGATTCCTCAAAAAACTAACAGTAGGCCTACTATTCGATACAGCAATTCCACTACTGGGTATTTACTAAAAGGAAAGGAAGTTATTTTATCAAAAAGACACCTGCACTTGAATGTTTATTGCAGCACAATTCACAATGGCAAAGATGTGGAATCAACCTAAGTGCCCATCAGTTCATGAGATTAATAAAATGTGGTAAAAGTATACCATAGAGTACTACTCAGCCATACAGAAAAATGAATTAATACCTTTTGCAACAATCTGGATGGAACTGGAGACCATTATCCTAAGTGAAGTATCCCAAGAATGGAAAAAACAAACACTACATGTATTCACTATTAAATCAGAACTGATGAGCACACAAGTGCACAGACGAAGGCAAAACTCAGTGGAAAGCAACTGGGGGTAGAGGGGAGAAGGAAAGAGGAATAAACCAACCTATTGGGTACCATGAACACAATTTGGGTGATGGGCACCCTATAGCCAGGACTCAAGCATTACAAAATTGATCTACATAACCTAAAATATTTGTACCCCCTTAATATTTTTAAATTTAAAAAATATATGTGTATGGAAGTGCAATGATCCAAGACTATAAAAAAACTCTTGAAAAAATGATGTTGGCAAAAATATTGGCCAGGTGTGGTGGCTTATGCCTGTAATCCTAGCACTCTGGGAGGCCAAGGCAGGTGGATCATTTGAGCTCAGGAGTTTGAGACCAGCCTGAGCAAGAGTGAGACCCCATCTCTACTGAAAAAATAGAAAGAAATTAGCTGGACAACTAAAAATATATATGTATAAAATGAGCCGGGCATGGTGGCGCATGCTTGTAGTCTCAGCTACTCGGGAGGCTGAGGCAGTAGGATTGCTTGAGTCCAGGAGTTTGAGGTTTCTGTGACTCAAAAAAAAAAAAACTTAAAAAATGATATTGGCAAAAGTATAAAAAAAATAGATCAATAGGATAGAATAGTAAGCGCAGAAACAAGCCCATGTGAATGTGCCTCTGTCTCGGTTTCTCCAAGCCTGTCTGTCTCTGCATCCTTGTTTCCCCTGGTCTCTCTTTCCCTACCTCAACTGTATTTCCCCCTGCCCAATAGGAACATCAGCACTCATGCTGTTGGGGGCCTGTCCTCTTCTCTTAATAACCTCACGTCTCTAAAGGATCTGGAGGTAATTCCACAATGAGCCTGATCATCGTGATGCTATTAGGATGTGTAGAATATATCTTGGATGAGAAAAGGGTCTGCCAGCCAGCACAGGCAGTTGCGTGGACATGTTGATTCTCTGGCTCGAGCTCAGACTTCCCAGTTCTCAACTAGTAAGCTTTATGAAAACGTAGAACTGTTGATCATTGTGGAAGTACAGGGGTGATTTCTGGACTCAGGATCAAATGGTGGTTTCCAAGTACATTTTGTGTAGGCAGAATTGCCCCCCTTGAGTGTCACATGATCCCTGTATGTTTTACATATAAAATAGCAGTGATTGATTGATACATGAATACTAATTTGTTCTACCTTAATAGAACCAGTGAATGAACTATATGATTAGTAGAATGAAAGAAAGAAACATGAATTACCCTAATCAATGAAATAAGACATTTTAAGAACTAATAATCAGCTATCTAGGAAGGACTGCCTTGAGTAAAATATATGAATGTGGTCTGTAACACAGAAATCATCAGATGATCCCCAGAATTTCCTCAACTAGTTTTCTCCTAAATTTAAACAAAGAAAGCCATAGACAATATAAAGACAACATTATGAGAAACAGATTTTCATTTTATCCTCTAACTGTTTTTTGCTGCAATTGATGCTATTATTGTTGTGTTTCTTCTCCCTGTGGACACTGTCCCACAGGTACTGGTTAATTTTTTCCCTTTTTTATTTTTTTATTCATTAGTGGTTTGCATAGGGTCACCAAAAACATTTTTATTTTTTCACTTAATTGTTCCCTGTGCACCTAAGCACATAAAACCAAAAAAATACATGTCATTTCTATTAATGAAAAATTAATATAGAGAAGCCCATTTCTTTGTGCAGAAGGGTCAGACCATCTTAACTTCCAAAGCTAGGAAGAGTTGCTAGCATTCATTTGCCATTTTCCATTATTTCAGCCACAGAATTCAGGGAAATATTATTCAGTAGTTTAATGAGAGAGAGGAACTCTCATCAGATTTCATTTTAGACTTGGTGATGGTAAGAGGAAAGGATGTTATTCTTTATGCCACTGTAACCAATGGTCATCTTGCATTTGCAGGCACTCTTACTTGGAAGGACATATAGGACTTAACAGTATGACAAAGTTAACTCAAAATTATAACCACTAGCATCTAGTGTTTTTCAGACCTAAGAAAGAAAAAAAGTCATGGGGAACCACCAGAAAGTAAGTGTGAAATGTTTGTCATATACATGCCTAAAGGTTTGAGAACTGGAACTGTGGAAGTTGTCAAAAGCAGTTCCTAGGTAAAGGCAATGAATTTAGATAGTTCTGCTAGTAAATACGAGCCCAGGAATTACCTTCATGTTCAAGGAAGATTTGAAAAGTTATCTCTGAATTGTCCCTTTGTTTTACATAACATGACAATGAATCTGAACATAACTCTTGAATAGTGCTCTTGGAAGAGATCAGAATTAAGGATAAGACCAACTATGCAAACAACTGGAGAGTGCAGTCACTGCCATGGTGTAATGAGAGGGGCCAAAAAAGGATATCAAAAAAATATTTCTGCTTTTTTCATAGACTCTTAGAACATGAGGGTTAGAAATAACTTCAAATGGGCAACCACCCATTTTAAACACTCTGCTAAATGGTTATTCAACATATCCTTGAACTTTTCCAGTCCATCCTTTGGTCTACCTCAGTCCTAAAAGAATCCATAATAATTAATGTTAATTAGGTTGGACTGCATTCTAAGATTTGAAGCCTCTGATGTTAAAACTGTTTTTTATTTGTACATTTATTCAAATAATTCACATAACAATGTGAAATAAGTACTTGTTTGTTATTAATTGAAAATATTATGTGGTCAGAGAATATAATAGTGATGATTTTGTAGTGAAATGACCAGGTGGAATAAAGGGGTGTACCTCACTCATAATAAACATCCCAATGGAACAATTAAGTATCAGTTAGGGTCATCTTATTCATTAAAAACATTAAAAATATACCCAAAAATAATAATACCACATGTGTAACCTAAACATCTGTACCCCCATAATATGCTGAAATAAAAAAAAACAGAAAAAAATAATAATAATAATACCCAAATTCCACCAAAACTTATAAGATACAGAAAAATCAGTCCTTAGAGGAAAGTTTATAGCAATAAATGCCTATATCAAAAAAGAAAAAAGATCTCAAATAAACAGCCTAATGTGACTCAAGGAACTAGAAAAACAAGAACAAACTAAAATTAGTAGAAAGAAAGGCAGAAGAAAGATCAAAGCACAAATACATGAAATAGAGACTAAAAAAATATAAAAGATCAATAAAAGAAAGAGTTGGTTTTTTGAGAAAACAAACAAATTCAAAAAATCTTCAGCCAGACTAAGAGAAAAAGAGAGAAGACTCAAATAAATAAAATCAAAGATTGAAAAGGAGGCATTGCAACTGATACCACAGAAATACAAAGGTTCATTAGAAACTACTATGAACAATTATGTACCAACAAATTCCAGAGCCTAGAAGAAATGGATAAATTCCTGGACACATAACTACCTGCTAAGATTGAATCAAGAATAAATAGAAAATCTGAAAAGACCTATAGCAAGTAACAAGATTGAAATAAAAAAGTAATAAAAAAATCTCCCAGGACCTAATGACTTCGCTGAATTCTACCAAACATTTAAGGAAGAATACCAATACTTCACAAATTATTCCAAAAAATTGAAAATGAGGGAATTCTTTCAAACTCATTCTAAAAGGACAGGATTACCCTGAAAGGAAGAAATCAGAATGTTCTTCATTATAGACAACATGATCATAAATATAAAAAACCATAAATATAAAAACCATAAAGACTCTATCAAAAACTGTTAGAACTAATAAATAAATTTAGTAAAGTTGCAGAATACAAAATCAACATACAAAAATCAGTAACATTTCAATATGCCAATAGTGAACCATCTGAAAAAGAAATTAAGAAAACATTCTCATTTGCAATAGCTATGAAAAGTAAAATACCTATAATAAATTTAATCAAGATTGTAAAATATCTCTACAATGAAAACTATAAAACATTCATGAAAGAAATTGAAGAGAACACTAATAAATGGAAATATATCCTGTGTTCATGGACTGGAAGAATTAATAGTGTTAAAGTGTCCATATAACCCAAAGCTATCTACATTAAATCTACAGATTTAATGTTATTCCTATCAAAATACCAATGATAGTTTCCACAGAAATAGAGAAATAATTCTAAAATTTGTATGAAGTCACAAAAGACCCTGAATAGCCAAAGCAATTCTGAGCAAAAAGAACAAAGCTGGAGACATCACACTACCTGGTTTCAAAACATACTACAAAGCAATAGTAACCAAAAGAGCATGATAAAAACATACATTCTGATGGAACAGAATAGAGAACACAAATAAATCCATGCATTCACAGCCAATTGCTTTTCAATGAAGGTGCCAGGAACATACAACGTAGGAAAGACAGTCTCTTCAATAAATGGTGCTGGGAAAACTGGATATCCAAAAACAAAGGAATGAGACTAAACCTCTATTTCTCACCATATACAAAACTAAACTCAAAATGATTAAAACGTTAAATATAAGACCCAAAATATGAAACCACCAGGAGAAAACATACGTTAAATGCTACATGACATCATTCTGGGCAAGGATTTTTTGGATAGAAACTCAAAAGCACAGTGAACAAAAGCAAAAACAGACAAATGATATTATATCAAATGAAAAATCTTCTTCACAGCAAGGAAAAAATCAAAAGAGTGCAGAGACAACCTACAGACTGGGGGAAAATATTGGCAAATTATACATCTGACAAGGGGTTAATATCCAGACCTTATAAGAAATTCAAACAACTCAACAACAAAAAATAATAATAATCAATCCTATTAAAAATGAGCAAATGATCTGAATAGATACTTCTCAAAAGAAGATATACAAATGACCAAGAGGTATATGAAAAAATGTTTAACCTTACTAATCATTAGGGAAATGCAAACCAAAACCAAAATATCACCTTATCCCAGTTGCAATGGCTATTATAAAAAGGACGAAATATAGCAAATGCTGGTGAAAATGAAGAGAAAGGGGAATTCATACACTGTTGGTGGGAATGTAAATTAGTGCAACCATTATGAAAAACAGTACAGTTTTATGTCTGGTTTCTCAGTCCTGTTCCATTAGTCTATGTTTCTATTCTTGTGCCAGTGCCACACCATTTTGGTTATTATAGCCTTGTAGTATACCTTGAAGATGGACGTCTTTTACTGACATTGTCATTGATGGTGTTTAGACATAGACTCAAGGAGAGCAAGTCCTGAATTCAGAGGCAAGATAATCAAATCTTGGTTGGGTAAGTTCTCCAGCTATCCAGATGTACATTATCCTGTCATTTAAGACCAATGTTAGAAATTAAGAGGATTGATCAACATATCAAAAAAGTTCATAAGTTGGGAAGGACATGCTAAGGTACATTTGGATGCTTACAATAGGCTGACTAATAACGTTAAAATCCAGGCATATGTGGGGGGGGGTAAAATGTGCCTAGAGAAGAAGGAGAGAGAAGGAAAAATTCTTAACAGTTATGCAGATAACTTGAACCAAATAATTGAAATTCCTTTTACTAAATATTAAAAGCTGTTTTTATTGTTTTCATGTTCTGTAATTGTAAAAACAAAGTTTTGTGATTTCATAGTGCATATACAACTATCTAACTTCATTAAACATCATCCAGTTGCTAAAACATATTTAAAATTTTGATCATATTTACAATTTTGCATACAAGGTCATGGCCATAGTATAGGTATAAGTTTCTTTCATATTTCAGAATTACTCAAGGAGAATAAGAATATATGTATTTTCCAAGACCTTTCTTCTCTTTATATTTAAAATTTCTAAAACAACAACAAACTCCACTAAATATTCTCTAGGTTGTCTCTGATAATTAATTTAAGCAGACACCTACATAGTGTATGTATTTACTTAGTAGTTGAGTTCATCGCTTAACCTGGGTTGTGAATTTGTCGCAAAAAGATTTATGCCTATTAATCTCACTGTTTGCTTTAGATGATGATGGGGAAAATTAAGAACATTCTAAAGATTAAAAAAAATCACACACAATTCACTATTCAAGAACCAAGTACATCTGGATAGTATCAATATTTGTATAAAGTAAGTTCATGAAAGATAATCATTTACTTTTGTTCTGGATAATGAAATTTTCTCCTCTTGTTCACCCACTCACTAAGATGAAATGCAAAAGGTTGGTATTGTATCAACTCTTTAAAGCCTCAGCATGGAGCTAGCAGTAGTGGTCAGTCTTGAACCCAACTAGGTTCTTAAAAATAACCCAAATATTACTGAAATTGATCATGGCTTCTTATTTTCCTCAGTTTGAACACTGAAAATATTCAAAACATTGTGGGGTCTAATTTTATATTAACATGTAGCTTAGAGGAATTTCACATGGAAGGAGTACATTTTTTTTAATTCAGGATATTATGGGGGTACAAACATTTTGGTTACATGAAATGCATTTGCCTTGCCTATGCTAGGGCCACAAGCACGTCCCTCCCCCATACAGTGTGCCCCATTTCCATTAGCTGTGGGTTTACTCCCACCCCCTCCACCCCCCCCACCCTCCCTACTTGACCAGCACCCAATGAATATCACTACCACGTGAGCACCTCAGTGTTGATCAGTTAGTACCAATTTGATGGCGAGTACAAGTGGTGGATGTTTTTCCATCCTTGTGATACCTCACTTCGAAGAATGGGTTCAGTCTCTATCCAGTATAATATAAGAGGTGCTAGATCACCATCGTTTTTTGTAGTTAAGTAGTATTCCATGGTATACATATACCACGTTTTATTAATCCACTCATGGATTGATGGGCACTTGGGTTGTTTCCACATCTTTGCAATTGTGAATTGTACTGCTATAAACATTTGAATGCAGATGTCTTTTTTACAGAATGTCTTTTTTTCCTTTGCATAGATGCCTAGCAGTGGGATTGCTGGATCAAATGGTATTTTTATTTTTAGCTCTTTGAGGTATCTCCAAATTACTTTCCACAGGGGTTGTACTAATTTGCAGTCCCACCAGCAGTGTAAGAGTGTTCCAATCTCTCCACATCCATGCCAGCATTTTTTATTTTGGGACTTTCTGATAGAGGCCATTTTCACTGGCGTTAGGTGTATTTTTATCACATGTATTCATAAATGTTTATGTCTGTGCTACTCTGCTCTCAGTTCTTCCTTCTAGATTCCCTATTTCAGTCACTCAGTATTATCAGTTTCTTCCATCACAAAGTTGTTGCTGACATATATTCCTGTCATTATTGTCACCGTTCTAATCTAAAATTTTAATCTCTCAACATGAATTATCTTGACAACTGCCTAATGATATCCTATTTCTAATCTCTACTCCATATTATTTATCCTGAGCAATATCGCATATACATTATCCAAAAACACTATTTTAATTAATTAAGTTGCTTGAAATCTTCCAAAACCTTCTAGCTCCCACATTTGAAGTTCATCCACAGAGCCATCAGGAGTTTGCCAAAATCTGTGTCTCTGAGGACTTTGTTCCCATTGCTACATGTGTTTTTACATTGTTGATTAGACTGCCACCAATTCATTAGTAACCTCTAAAACTGGGTCACCAAGGACTATTTTGTTGTTCATGCAGATGTTCCCTGTGCACTGGTAGCAGACTAAACATATAAAAGAGATGTTGCTATTATAGAAATTGCAGGGAAGCCTGCTTCCCTGCCCAGAACAATCAGATGTAGTCCCCTGACAAAACTAGAAAGAAATGTTCCTTTTTCTCTGTATCGCTTTTTCTTCCTTTGAACTAACACAGTAACTGGTAAATCTAGTATCAGATGCCATTTTATTTGGCAAGGGAAAAGGAGATTGAGACCTGCTCCTTATATTGGTAGCAATTGTAATCTAGAAGAGGACTGTCCATTGTCATACTTGCCTATGAGAGAGTGTGTGTGTCTGTGTGCGTGTCAGGAGCCTGGGTGTCTGTGTGTTCATGCACATGCCTGTGCCTGGGTGGAGGGTGAGTTGAAGGTTGAGATAGGCAGAATGCAAGACAGGAGACAGAAGTACACAAAAGCCTCCTCATTCACTTAATTTTCCTCAAATTTTGGCTCCCTCAAAAACCTCTAATGAACTGTCAAAAAAGTAAGTATCTAATTGTTATGACCTGTTTTTCCATATTCTCTAAAGGTAGGCAGAGGGTGAGTACAGTCCATTTTAAAATCTGGAATTCAGTTCATTACAACTGATACTTCAGAAAAGGGGTCAATAATCATTTCTGACACGTTTTTCTGAAGGAACATAAAATTAGAATTTTCCTGCCCATGATCACTTTATCTTTTGAAAGAAAGCACTGGCCGTAACTATCAGTTGAGGAGGCTGTTCATATTTTTGTGTGTGTGTCACCAAGTGGGATTTATTTTAGAAATTCAAGACTGATTTACATTCAACATTATTCAAAGCAATTTATCAAATTAACAGAATAAAGAAGAAACACCAAATTATCATCTCAATGGAAGGATAAAAAGCATTCGACAAAATCCAACATCCACTCATGATAAAAACTCTCAGCAAACTAGGCATAGGAGAAAATTTCATCCACCTCATAAGGGCATGTACACAAAAAGCTATACCTAAGATCATATTTTATGGTGAAAAACCAACTGCTTTCTCCCTGAGGTCAGGAATGAGATAAAAATGTCTGTTCTTACGACTTTTTTCTTATTTTTTTATTTCAGCATATTACGGGGGTACAAATGTTTAGGTTATCTATATTGCCCTTGCCCCACCCGAGTCAGAGCTTCAAGCACGTCCATCCCCAAAACGATGAGCACCACCTGTTACGTGTGTATATACCCATCCCCTCCTCCCCCCTCCCATCTTCCTGACACCCGATGAATGTTATTACTATACATGCACTTAAGTGTTGATCAGTTAATACCGATTTGATGGTGAGTACATGTGGTGCTTGTTTTTCTATTCTTGGGATACTTCACTTAGTAGATGGGCTCCAGCTCTATCCAGGATAACACAGGAGGTGCTAGATCATCACTGTTTTCTGTGGCTGAGTAGTACTCCATGGTATACATATACCACATTTTATTAATCCACTCATGGATTGATGGGCACTTGGGTTGTTTCCACATCTTTGCAATTGTGAATTGTGCTGCTATAAACATTCAAGTGCCGATGTCTTTTTTATAAAATGTCTTTTTTTCCTTTGGGTAGATGCCCAGTAATGGAATTGCTGGATAAAATGATAGTTCTGCTTGTATCTCTTTGAGGTATCTCCATATTGCTTTCCACAGAGGTTGTACTAGTTTGCATTCCCAGCAGTAGTGTATGAGTATTTAATAGACAGAAATATAAAGGTCTGTGGAAAATATACCTCCACCCAAAATTATCAAAAATCGTCATATAAGGCAGATAATATCAGTATTAGAAGTTTCCTTACAGGAAACCTCACTTATTATCCATTAGTTATTTAAGTACTTTTTGCCACTTTTGGGGGAGGCACAGTATTCAGACTCTTCTTAACCTCAACTATCCAGTCCACAAGCAGCCTCAGTCCCAAATGAAGACTGAATGAGGTTTGTTCCAAACAAAAGTAAGGTCAAAGTATCTCAAATATATTTTAAAATTCACTAAATACAGAATCTATTTAGGAAAAAACTGAGTCTTAATCATTCCTACAGCTACCAAAGTAACAGTGAGAGTAGGCAGTTTTGCATAGGTTAAGTCATCAAAGACTACCTGCTAACATTAATTGAAAACACTCTTTTTGGAAAGAAGGTGGTGCAAAATTTATTTATTTAATAAAACTGTTTCAAACTTTAATTGCTCTGAACTAAAAAACAAATAACTCTCAGATTCCCAGGAAAATTTTCCTAATATAACATAGAACATTGGTATGATTTCTGGTAGATAAACTTCAAAGGAAGTAATCTTATATCCAAAGGATCTGACACTATAAGCTTAACTGCATTGTTAAAAGTAATGTTTATTTAACAATCTTTGTAAATTAAAATGCAGTGTCCCTGAAGGGCAATACATTTTTAGGCACTTTAAACATTAAAATAATATGCATTTAAATGCTAATATTATTGAGTTCACCATTCTTTCCTAACAATATAGAAGAATAAAAGATATGATAAGAGAAGGAGGGAATAATTTTAAAAGCGAGGAATGTCCTACGAGAAGGAGGACTGGAATGAGAATGTCAAGAGCAGGTGTAAAGATTTAAAGTAGTCTACAAAGAAAGGAAGAGAAAAAAGGAGGGAGAAAAATCAGGAGTACAGAAATGAACCTGGCCTAACACTCTTATCCGTCAATCAGAGCCTTCCCTTTGCAAGTACATGACAGATACCATCTCTCCAGTAAATTATTTCTCCCATCAGCCAAGAATGGGAGTGGGAGGAGACAGTTTTCTCTGTTTCAAAAGCATGTCTGTGACTCCCAAGCAATGTGCCTTGCTAACTCAGCCTTAGGTGACAGCTGACACTGCCAACTTTAGTAGAAAGAAAAGAGCCTAAGGAAACTGAGCGAACATAGGAAAATATGAATAGCTACCACTATAGCTAAGAACAGTTGTCAAGAAACAAGTAGTTATTTCCCCAAATTCAAAGTTGCATTGTCACGTTATCTTGTATTACCATGTCACTGAGAATGCACTAAAATGAAATATTGTCTGCCACTTGTAGTCTGAAAGCCCTTTTAGGCAGCAACTTGTTTATAGTTGGATCTCCGGTATCTGATATTATGCTCTGTAAATAATAAGTATTCATTAAAGATTTTTTTTTATTTCAGGGTATTGTGAGGGTACAAACATTATGGTTACACTTTATGTCTTTGCCTCACCCAGGTGTGGGTTAAAGGCATGCCCTTCCCCCCCTACAGTGCTACCCATGCCATTAAATATTTATTTGAATGAATGAATGTTGATTATTTACTTGAGCAGTAGGAAAGAAGAGAAAACTAAAGTATTTTTGATTCTCAGTTGGGAATCTGCACATCGGGTACAATTGAGGCAATTGTTTAATACATAGGAAATTGGTTTTTCCTCTCATGTAAAAGTTTGTAGGGTTTTTCTATAAAGCCTTGAGTTGTTCCTAAAATTGATCACTTAACAACTAATCCCTACTAATACAACAAAAAGACATATAGCAGATCCATGTATTAAGTCATTATTAACTACTGGTATCTCTGTGAGAATGAATTTATCACATTTTCTTTTACAGGAGGGATATCTGAGAGCAGCTGCTTGAAATATAAATCTCAATGAGGGCAAGTTTTGACATGAAGAAGGGGGAACTCCCTGAGCCTCATCTAATGGGATTCCTGAACAAATATAAATTCGAGCACAGGAAGGCTTGAAACTGCAGAGGGGTGCTGAAAGGGACAGCGATCGATGCCAAAGAGAAAGGTAGGGTATTTTATAATTTGTTTACAAAGATTGGTTTATACAGGTCTATTTGTTCCTAGATATTACTTGGACAAGTAGATATATCAAGAACTCAGAGAACAAGAGCAGCTGCGTTAGGCAGGTAATTGGCAAATTGTTGGGGAGAGGTGATTTGAGGAAGGAAGAAGCAGAAATTTTTCAAAGAAGAGGTCATGAAGTTATGCTTGAGAGAGACTCAAGATTTAGAGTGAAGAGCACAGGTGAGTCCGGCTGGCAAAGAAAGCAAATACCACAGATTCTTCCTCTGGGCTCTGTCCATGACCCAGACATCAAAACAACTAGGTCAGGTTTATGCTCGTGTTCTAGAAAAATTTTCTTTATTCTTTATTTCTTTATTCACTTCAAAGGATTTAGGATCCCTTTCCTAAGCAGTTCCAAAACTGGCTTAGAAATACTTTCATTCACCTAAACATGGGAACAACAAAACAAGGCTGGGCACGGTGGCTCACGCCTGTAATCCTAGCACTTTGGGAGGCCAAGGCAGGAGGACCGCTCAAGGTCAGGAGTTCAAGACCAGCCTGAGCAAGAGCGAGACCCTAAAAATAGAAAGAAATTGGCTGAACAACTAAAATATATAGAAAAAATTAGCTGGGCATGGTGGTGCATGCCTGTAGTCCCAGCCACTCAGGAGGCTGAGGCAGTAGGATCACTTGAGCCCAGGAGTTTAAGGTTGCTGTGAGCTAGGCTGATGCCACAGTACTCTAGCCTGGGCAACAGACTGAGAGAGACTCTGTCTCAAAAAAAAAAAAAAAAAAAAAAAAAAAA
>RJWJ010014938.1:0-37080 GCA_004363605.1 Indri indri | reverse complement strand
TGGCAAATAATTGTCTCTTTTGCCCCCAGCCCTCCTGCCAACAGGGTCCGCAGGAGGCTTCACCATCACCCGCAAGCAGCACTCAAGGCAGACATTACAACTGATCGGAGATGGCAGATGAGGAGATACCTATTTACCAGTCTAACCTACTCTAACCACCTTGCTTCTAAAGGCAAAGGAAATCCTTACTAAGAATTCAACATAACTTGTCCAGGCACATACGTGGCGTCAGAACCAAGGCAAAAACCAGCCTCCTAACTCTGTTCAGGACTCTCTGCCCCTCATAACCCATTTCTGAAATTCAGTATCTAAATTTCCATTCTAAAGCAATCAAAACACAAGAAGCAAACCTTTGACAGAGAGTTTTCATATTAATGCTCATGAATATAATGTCGAAATGAAAAATGACAGCTTCAAGTCAAGTGATGGACAGGGTTGGTTAGCCTGTTATTTTTTAAACTGAAAAATTTAATTTATTTACCTAACCCTAGAATGTGTCATGACTGGAAATAGACAAAATGGATTATTTTAATTCCACTCTCCTAGAAAAAAAAAAGGAAAATAGTCTTCATTAATAGGAACTGGGCTCAAATCCAGTCCTGAAATAACTTACATTACTGAATCAACTTTTTAAAGGTGACTTTTCCTTCGTTAATGGTAAATCATTAATTTAAGCATAGCTTTAATCACTAAATTTAAATCATAGAAAAACACACAAATTTAAAGGAATATGAAAAAAAGGTGGAGAGAAATAAATATCTACTTTAATATAAACAATGACCAATTCCTTTCCAAAAAATTATGCCCACATTTTAGAATTATAATTTTTCCAGGGCTTCTCTCCAAATCACAGTTTCCAAATATCACAATTACCTTCATAATGCAGTTGGAATGAAACTGACTTGTCAAATTTTACCTAGCCAATTGAAAATTCTATCTTGATTAACTCTCATTTTAAGGCATACTATAATCGAAGCTGCTTTTTTGAGAAAAACCATCACCTAACACAGTTAGAAATTGCCTCTGGCACTATCTGCTTTATCCAAGGAAACCATGATGACAATTGGCAGTTCTGTTATTTTCCAGAGTTAATCTATTTTAGCAACCGTGTTACTTAGTTACAAGGTACCGGTGATTGGTCCTGTAGTCTGTCCCGGTAAGCCTGAGACGGTAAGCCTGACTCATATTTGAGAGAAGAAGAAGGAAAGCAGAGTACACACAATCACTTCTCTTCAGCACACACCTTGCCACCACCCAGGGAGCAATGCTCAGGCAGCCAGCTGCAGTTCAGGGTCTATGCTGCCCCTACGCCACACAAAAGGGCAATCAGTTCTAGGGCTTTCCCATCAGCTGGATATATACAGGATCAGTCCCAATGGGCCTCAGAAAAATCTAGCCACAAACTGTTGCTTACTAAGAGACCCCAGAAGTCCGAGTGATACTCACATTAGCTCCCTTAATCAGCCCAGAGGTCACTGGTGTGCCATTGAATTGGGGTAAAAACAAGAATGAAACCAAGAGTTCTGATCAGATCCCACCATGCTAGCCCAGGCATGGGCCCGTTAGACAACCAGGGTAGCCAGAGCAAAGTTTGATTTCTAGAAAGTGGACAAGTATTTCCTGAAGAATTGTTCATGAGATAGTGGAGCACTCTGCTTTCTGGCCTCGTTATTCCAATAAATCAGAGATCACTTGCCCCATATCACATTACTGAATCATTTTTTTTTTTCAGTCAATACATTTACTCATCTGGAAAAGGGTACAAGTACCCCAACTCACTTAGCAGAAATATTTTCAGTTGGCATCTGAGACACCATTCACAATTACTGAAAAATCCTTTAAAATAGTATTATTTTCATAAGAAAAACCCAAATTCTTTGAAAAATGACTATATTCTGGCTAAATTTCTACATAGTAGGTAGAGAATAAGTTTGAGCGTCGGAAAGACTTGATTTCAAATCAGTTTTGTCACTTACCTCTGCAACCGTGAGCAAATTACTTAATATCTCTGAGACAAAGTTTTCTCTCTTATAAAATAATCATAACAAAACTTATTTCACAGTGTAGTCCTGAGGACTATGTGAAAAACACAGGAAAAATGTCCCCATGATAAAAACTAAATAAATAATTTTCTTCTTTCATTTCCTTTTTACTGGTAAAGAAAAATATCTACGGAAAATGATTTTGAATGTTGCATATGGTTTAAAAATGTCAGTAACCTGCCAGTGTCTTATCTATGCAACTGTAGTTTATCTTGCTAATTTGAAGCAACTACTATTCATATATGTAATTATATTATTCAAGTATGTAATTACACGTGAAATTTGAATGAATTATAATACTGCACAATCATCCAGTTGAACAATTCAAATTGGTACCACAATCTGGATCTCTTTTTCCAGAAATATGTTGCAACCTTATTTCTCTTTTAATTAATCTCACTACAGTAAAAGAGGGAACATCTATCCCTCATCAATTGAATGATAGCAATGTGCTATGGCCTCTTTTCCATATAGAGTCCACTTCTTTTGTGTTAGTATCTTTCAGAGTATTTTTGCTTATCTGTCTTCCAGAGCCTGTTTATGGCCTGTAACATTTCAAATACAGTGATCTATACAGTGTTAGGAGCAAGTATGTACAATCTGGAAAAAGGAAGAGGGAAAGAAAGGTATTTTTTGATGCATCTAACAAAATAGGCAGAAACAGTCTTATGGCCAAAAACAACAGCAAGCTTGTCTGTCTGTCCATCATCAAACTGAGTTGTGCCCCCTAGTCATCAATAGGAGGCAGCCAGTGGGCATCCCACTAACATAGAATTTCTGCCATTGGAAAGACGCGATGAAGAAGGAAGAAAATTATTAATAGTTTCAGAATCTATTTCTGGTTTAGCGTGCTATATACACAGAATTGTTGGCTTATTTCTTACACATAGGCTATAAATATTTTTCACCCTTTTATTAATTTGTTAAATATTTTCTGGATGCCTTTTAGAATCCAGGCACTGCACTGGCCACTATGGATACAAAGAATAATTTCTTTCTTTAAAATTCTGTTTCATGAGAGGGACAGAGAAGTAAACAAATAATTATAACACAGTAAGATGATGGCTGATGTATACACAACGTGCCATGGGAACTCAAAAAAGAAGTAATTAACTTTGCAAAAATGTGGCAACTTTACAAATTGGTGAGGCATCTTGTTTCAAGAGGCTATGATAATCTTCCCTGTAATACTCCCATGTTGATACCAACACTGCTGCAGGAGCGAGGCCAACCACAGAAGTAGAATAGAAAACCCAAGAATGAACAGATGGGTCTTGATCAGCTATGCTTTTCTTGAGGTAGGAGAAAAAGTGTTATTGTCTTTACCTTCATTTGTTGCAGTCTATTTTTATGTGTGTATGTTTAATTTTTATATGATTTTTAACCTTATTAATTCCATCTAAATAAGTCAACTTCTATATTCTGTAATATCAGCATGTTTGAAGGTATGATCATTGGACAATATAGATAGATATAGACACAATGTAGATGAAGATGTGGATATAAATACAGATGCAGATGTAGAGATAAGTGTTGAAACAAATATGGATAGCTTCTTATTTCTTGAAATACTTATAATACCTAAATTTTACAATGAAGCTTTGTCTTTTAGGCAATTTCATGACAGAAAAGTGAACATAAGGTATAGCATTTAGCAAAATTAAGATGTTACTATTAATATTTAATACAGAGAAATCCTCAGTGTGCTTTTAGACATACTATAAAGACTTTCTTTCAGTTGAAGAAATGAATAAGGAGTGAATTGAGGCACTCTCATTTAAGCTAAACTAGAAAGTCTGGGTGAACCATCAGTGTGAAAATCCTGTTTAAATATCTATTGGCTTTGTTGCTAAAGCATGAATTTGGAAATATAAAATTCACATTAGTCTCACAAGAAATTTATTATTCCTCTCTGAGGCAATTTTTAGTGCAAAATTGTTTGTCCAAGTCTCATCTTGGTTATCTTCAGCTTTGGCATTTCTCTTTGTTATCCTTGAAACCATGTATCGCTATGGAGCTATATGCATAAAAATATTAGTGTTTCCCGCCATGATCCTTACCCCAGTCAGAGGAGCCGGTGGCACATTATGAAATGTAGCATGAGGCATTAGCTTGCCCCAGATACTAGGGGCACCAGGGTACAAGGCACCAGCCTCACTCAGAGTCTGGGGCTGCCTTGAAGAACCCACTCCAAAGAGTAACAGTCATCACTCTCCCTGACTCTGCCTTGATGTCCTGTTGCCCTGTCCCAGTGGTCACCAAAACCAAAATGCTCTATCTCCTGATAAACTCAAGAGAACGTAGTCACATTGTTATTATTATCCATCAATCTGACAAGAAGACATGAAAGTCTTAAACTTTATCTCTAATCTTTACTATGTCATATAATTAACCTTTTCCACAAAATTTCCTTGCTACCTTCTCTCTATATAATGAAAACCACAGTGCCCATGGATATAGCCCAGTGCTTTTATTCTGTCCATCTGTCAATTCTGTAAAAGCAATTTTTGGCCACTGTTCTTGATGAGTTTCTCTTATAACGCCTGGCACACCTTCACAGGTAATTTTATTTCTAATGAATGTTTTCTACTGATGTGGTGCCAGATTTTCCATTCCACTCTAACAAGTATCCAAGTGTTGTCCTATGATTGAACAAGTTTTTGTCAAGATCTGTTATTTTCTAAGATTTTTGTTGCAGATTTCTAACCAACTTAGTATTTTCATTTCATTGCATGTGTAAAAACTGCAAAAAAAAAAAGGTATGAATTAAAAAATAAAAAGTCAATGTTCTTATGGAGTGAGCTGAGTAATGATTCAAGTCCAAGGATTCTCACTCATAAATGGAGAAAGTCATTCATTAATTTAAGGTCAAAGGCATGCAAGCTATTTGATATTAAATGGAGGCCAACAGAAACATTAATTAGTGGAAATTTTTTAAAAGTGGATGCCACTGTGAAAGAAACGGTTTATTTCTGACGGTGAAAGTTGTGATATCTCTTCTAGGTTATCTAACAGCAAACATTCAGGAAAAAAAAGATAAATATTATATGAGCAACATGGAAAAGGGTAACACTCAACTTTGAGTGTATCACAGTTAGCAAATTCCAGGAGCATGCCAGATACATAGTTTTGAGAAATTGTTTTCCCTTAAAGTATTGTTTGACATAGTAGCAACACTTTGCTTTCAGCTAATATAAGCCAAACCTAAACTGCAATGCAGTTGAAGTAATATAATACTGCCCTGATAATTCTATTTCAAATTCACTTAATCCTTTGTAACACGCTTCTGAATTTCTATCTATGAACAATAATGAAAACCACCATTTATTGAGTATATAAATATAATACTATATCTCAGGCACTGTACCAATTTAATCATTAAGTCCGTGAGATAATTATTGTTATTCTCTTGTACAGAAGAGCAAACAGGCTTAAAATTCTAAAATAATCTGCCCTAGGCATGAGTATATTAACACTGTACACATGCATAACAGAAAATGTCTTTTAAATCAGTCATTCCCAGTTTTTATACTTGAGAAACAAGGAGCAATACACACTCAAAGGACAGAGGCCCTGGACATACTATCCCCTGTAAACACATTCACAGGATCAGATAGATGCCCCACCAGTGATTGCCCACATAGTACAATGCATTTGCAGCCTTTGAGAGCATGTATAGATTGGGACATTTCTTGGGCCCTCTTTTAACAGTCTTGTTAGACAGAACCTTTAGATCCTATTTTTAATAATTCTTTTAATATTCTTTAATACACTCAGTCAAAGATCAAAGCGGCTGCTTAACTTAAAGCTACACATTCTGTATTTTCTACTTTAATTTGTACTTATGCCACATTTTACATTTTTTTTTCATAGCAAGGGATAGATTTTCCTTCATGAAGGAATAAAATTTGCCCTTAAGGAAATAGTATTCATTTTCAATAAACATTTACTAAGTAACTACCCTTTCAAAAGTCAAAGGCTAAATCTGAATAGGGTAAAAAGATGGATGAGACCTGGTCTGTGCCCGTAAGGGGCTTCAAATCAAGTTATGGAGATAGAAAAGGGGCAAAGTCTGAAGTGGAGCCTCATGTTCCTTCTCCAGGGAACAACTTCTGACACCATGTTGCTTCTCTAAGGAACAAGCTCTGGCTTTGTCCGGATATGAGGAAGGGGTCTAAAACAATAATCCTCTATGATAAAATATTAGAACAAAAAGATTCTGGTTCTAGCAATAACTCTTGGGGACAGAGGCGATGCAGGAGAAAGGGAGCAGTTTCAGAACTGACCTGAGTGTGCCTGGGGATGTGGTTTTACCAACCTCACAGCCCCTGCTTGCCACATTCCCAAGAATCACTGCCATAGGGAATTCCCAGGGACAGCAGGGAAGATGTCATGCATCTCAGGGACCTTGAGATAGGAAAAGACTGAGAACCACAATGTGGAACATACGTCGTTTTTCAGGTGCAGCCCCTAATAACATTATAATGTATATTCATTTTTCTATTTTCCCTTATTTAATATTGAACAAAGAAGAATATTTGACACAAAAGTCCAGAGCAAGAGGGACTTAATTTGAGCAGGTGATTACCTTCATCATTCATTAAGATAAGAGGGTGTCTTCAGAAAGAAGGCCTCAATCACAGCAGAGTTGCTTAGAAAGGAGTCTGTGATAAAAAACAAGTATGAAGATGGTTATCTGAAGCAAATGGTTTTAATTCATCAAAAATTAACCTTTTGGGAATACTCTTATAACTTACTTTGATTTACCCTGCTTAAAAACCCAGAGAATTAGGCTAATTCTCTTCTACACATAAAATACTGCAGGTATCTACTCTTTCGAAAAGAAGCCTTTCTCCTCTTTATTCCTAAAATAAAATTCTCAGTGCCACAGCTTTTCGAATCTGTGCCAGTCTTATTTTTATTCTTTATCTACTTTCACACCTCACATTCCACCTGTAAAATGCATCCTTAACCAGTTGATGTTTCTATCTTATCTTCCACCTACATTCATCCTTTATTTAACACTTAACCATTAGGTTTTTATGCTTTGCTGCCACACTGATTACAAAATTGTGGTGTATGACATTTTTGCTTTGAGTTTAGCATTTTTTTCTGTTTTAATTTTAGGGGGAGTGTTTTTTTTTAATTATTATACAACACATAAGTCTGTAAAAATTTAAGTTACAGAAAAGCATAGAAACCACTGCTAAATTTTTGGTAGTTTTCCTTTCAGTACTTTCTCTATGTATATTGTTTAACTTTTTATTTTGAAATAATTTTAGACTTACAGAAAAATTGCAAAAATAGTACAGAGAGTTCACATATACTCTTCACCCAGCTCTAAGTGTTAACATGTTAACATCTTCCATAACCATAATATAATTATCGAGCTCTTCTGTGAATACTTTGACAAGGTCAAAATTATACTTTTTTATTGCTGCTTTTTACATTTAATGTGATAGTATAAGCATTTATATTATTTTAAATTCTCCAAATATATCATTTTAACGTCCAAGTGATGTCATACCACATCAATGCATATTTTATTTAAATATTTCCACATTGTTGGATATTGAGATTGTTTGCAATTTTTTGTATTCTTAGAAGCTCTCAGGCTGGGCATAGTGGCTCACACCTGTAACCCTAGCACTTTGGGAGGCCGAGGTGAGAGGATTGCTTGAGCCAAGGAGTTTGAGACCAGCCTGAGCAAGAGTGAGACCCCATCTCTACAAAGAATAGAAAAATTAGCTGGGGATGGTGTTGCACACCTTGTAGTCCCAGCTACTTGGAAGGCTGAGGCAGGAGGATCACTTGAGCCCAGAAGATTGAAGTTGCAGTGAGCTATGATGATGCCACTGCACTCTAGCTTGGGAGACACAGTGAGACCCTGTCACCAAAAAAAAAAAAAAAACCTCTCAACACAGGTTTCCATAATAATTTTTTAAAATATCTACTAATTTTATAGGGAGAAAAAATTTTAAATTTCTTTTTTTAGTTATAATATTATTGAAGGTGAACATTTTGAATGCTTACTGGTCATTTTTATTTCAGCTTTTATAAATTGTTTATTCAGACCCTTTGCCCATGTACTAATTGGCATATGAATATATTAATATTACTTACAAATCTGTGTGAAGCTTACATATTAAGAATATTAAGCTTTTGACTTTTCATTGTTCTGCTAATGGAAATAATTTTGCCAACTGAAAACAAAATATCTCTTTTATAGTAGTAATTTATAATTGAATGACATTTTCATAAAAAAGGACTTTCATTTCTTAACTCAGTGTTTCTCAAACTGAGATCCACCAACCTCTAAGCATCTGAAGATGTGAGTCCTGGTACTTATGGGAATTTCTTTCCTTAAAAAAGGTCCATATATTATGCAAATTTAATAAAAACTGCAATAGGTACAAAGGTCAAAGGAGGAATCCCCACTTATAATGAGATGCCATGTCATATACAATCAAAACAGTTTATCAAAGGATAAGTTTGCATTGTATATTCTCCAGTGTTAATTATTTTACACTATTTTGAGGTCTTGTAAATATTCATAACTAAACTAAAAACTAATTTCTTTTTTGTTTCTACAAATGGAAAATCAGAAAGCTGTATTTCATTTCTGTAATACCAAATTTCTTAAAATTCCCAAAGCACCCCAAGCTCTCTTATGTCACCTGCTTCTGCTCCCTTTGCCTGGAATACTCTCTTACTCCACCCTCCTCCCCCACCAACTGGAAATCTCCTGTGCCTCAATGCATTCCTCCACCACATTCCCCTCAATATTGTCTTAATTGTGGTATTCTCTGCTAGCTTGTTCCTTATGTCTACTTTTACTATTGCATTATTCTGACACATTGTTTTAACAGCTGTCACTCCTCAGAACTGTCAGTAACTTGAGAATGAGAGACTCAGTCATCACTGTAGCTCCAGTGCCTAGCAATGTTAATACATATATATATATATACACACACACACACGCACACACATATATGTATATATGTAAGGAGCCCCATTAATGTTTATATGCCCTTCTACCATATGATGCCTTCCACCATGTTCTGATGCAGCAAGAAGGCCCTTGCCAGATGCACCCCCTCATTCTTGGATTTTCAAGCCTCCAGAACCATGAGTTAATAAATTTCTGTTTATTGTAAATAACCCAGTCTATGGTATTCTGTTATAGCAGCACAAAATGGACTAAGACAGAAGAATAGGACAAAGAATTGTTGTATGATTTTCAACCATATTCATCAATTGTTATCATTTTGCCATATTTGATTTCTCTCTCTCTCACATATACCATAAAATACTTTTCCTGAACTACTTAAAGAGTTACTTGCAGAATCATGTCCCTTTATCCCTACTTCAGTGTTCATCTCCTAACAACAAAGATGTTCTCATATATAACCAAAGCACATTTACCAAATCCAGGAATTTAACATTTACACATTACTCTTATCTAATATACAGTCTATATTCATTTTTTCTAATTGTCCCGATAATGTCCTTTATAGACTTTTTTTTCTTCCGATCCAGATTCAAGACCACTTGTTACATGTAGTGGGCATGTTTTTTAGTTTCCTTCATCTGGAACAGTTTTTCACACTTTCTTTTTCATAACATTGAAATTTTTTGGAAGTATCAAGGTAGTCATTTTGAAGAATATTCCTTTGGGTCTGATATGTCCACTTTATTAGATTCACATTATGCATTTCAGCAGGAATACTGCATAAATGATGTTGTTCCTTTCTCAATGTAGCACATCAGAAATCATATCTCAAACATATCCCATCACTGATGATGTTAACTTTGATCATTCAATAAGGTGGTGTTGGTTTCTCCACTATAAAGTTACCATTCTTAATTTTTTTTATTTTTTAATGAATAATCTCTGGGGAAATATTTTGACAATATGTAAATACTGTGTTTCTCTTCAAACTTTTGGCATCCATTGATTCTTCTTCTGAATCAATCATTTCCATAAAGTTTGCAAAATGATTATTTTTCTACCTCCATTATTCCTTCTATTATTGCATAGTTGACCTAACCATTCTTTTCTCTGAAAGTTCTTCTCATCGATTTTTATTTTTATTTTTAAAGAGTATGTCCAAATTCAAGACTTTTGAAAAAGGTATCTTTAAGTTGATTTTTAATTTAATCATGTTTTTCTTTAATTTTACATTTCTAATGTTACACGCTACAAAGCCCAGAGCTGAAATTTCACATTGTTTAACTTAGCCATTTTCTGCTTCATAAAACTTTGTTTAAAACTTCTAAGTCTTGCTTCAAACTTCTAATTATAATTCAAGATTAGCCCTGTCTTATTCCAATGCTACCTAATCGGTCCTGAAAAATATCTAACTCTTATCCAGGAATCTTGTCAATATACCTCAGATTTTATGCAGACCAATTCTCATTTTTATTGTGTATCATTACACCCTGGAGAATAAGAAAGAATTGATTAAAGGGACTAGTTCCTTTAATTTAGGAACTAGTTTCCTTCTATTCCACTAATTCAATTTTGTATTCAGGCAAGAATCAAAATGAAATCCTCAGAGAATGGATTGAAATTTAATGATTTTTTAAAATGTGTTTACTGTTAAGCAACCACTATACTAAATAATACTTTAGCCAATTTTGCTACTAAATATTATCAAAATTCTTTATTTCTGAAGCTCTATCTCTAGTCAGCAGGTTAAGAGCTATAGGTCCCAAATATGTAGTTTTCCAAAAATCAAGAAGTGCCACTCTGTCTAAAAGGGGCTAACAAAGACTTGAAGACAACAAATAACACTTCTTATGTCTGTAAACATTATTTACCAAAGAGATCATCAAGAAACAGCCAACATCAATTGTGTACAGTGAAAAATAATTCGAAACTTGGAAATGTGGCATGGAGGATCATAGATTTTCAGAGCTGGAAAGTACCTCCGTGATCATATCCCCCCCAGTGTTCTCATTTTCTAGATGAAGAAATCGAGGCAAGGGGACATGGCATGAATTGACCATAGTCAATTATGTCAAAGCAAATAAGGATGAAACATTAATTAAAAACACAAACAGACGTTTGATGATCTGAAGAGCATAATCCATTAGTATTTCAATAACACAATTTAGCATTTGTCAAGCCCTGCCTAGTTCCCCATCTTTTATACCCCTCCTCTCCCAAAAGCCATGGCTAAAATCTCAGTTCCAGCCAGGGTTCTAGAAACAATCCTCATTTTAGACAGGTGACTTCGAAGGAAATCCAGCCAACTTCTCTCAAATTGTTATCAATTTAATCATGCTGTTTTTTTCACCTAAGCTCTGATTTTATATACATAGGTTTTGCTTGGACTCCTTGACCAAATTCCCTTCTTGAATATGGTTTGGGTAACTAGATTGTTCAGGAACAATTGCCTTGTTTGTTGTGCTTGAGTGCCAGTCTTGGTTAACTGCCTAGTAAAATACAAAGACTAGGACTGTACATTGTTCTTGCCAAATTCTGCTTCTCCTTCCCACAGAGGGAAAACTTAACCACAAATCCCAGACCAATGACTGACCTCCATCAGTTGACTACTCACCTGCCTAGATCTTCAAATATTGGTAAAACTAAAAATTCCTGACCACCACACTATTGATTCTTATTAGTAAACCTCTTTCACTATGTACTGGATTACTCCGCCTCACTTCCAACACCTGTGATCTTCCTCATTTGTTTGTTTATTCATTCAGGGTGGTACGGCCGTAGACTTACTCATTTATTCAACAAACATTTATGGACTGACTCTTCTATGCCAAGTAGTGTGCTAAGCCAGGTGCAGATGGTAGTGAAGAAAAAAGTCATACTTTAATTCCTGACCTAAAGGAACTTACAGTCTTGTGAGGGCAACAGACTGTAAATGAGTTCACAAATTTAAATAAATGTACTTACAAGGCAAAAAAAGTGTTAGGAAGGAAATAGGGAATAACAGAGTTCAGTTAGGGAAAACGTCTTTGGAAAAATAACATTATGGCTGGAGATTTGAAAGATAAAAATAAACTAGCTGGTGAAGTGCTGGAAAAAGTATTTCAGACCAGAAAACAGCAGGTGTGAACACCCTAAAATGGCTTGGGGAGTTGGAGGAACTAAACACAGGCCAGTTTGGCTGGAATATATTGAGGGAAGAGGAAGGATGAGAAAGCAGAGGCAGACCGTGCAAATCCTTGTGGGCCATGGGAAGGAATTTGGAGTACTTTATAATAGTAATAAGAAGTCATTGAAGGCTTTTAAGTGGGGAAACAACATGATTTTCGTTTTTAAAAGATTACTCTGGTGAGTTGAAAACAGGTGTTCAAACAAAAACATGTACACAAATGTTCATAGCAGCATTATGCATAATAGTCAAAAAGTGGAAACAACACAAACGTCCATCAATTGATGAATGGATAAACAAAAAGTTAAATATCCATATAATGAAATATTATTTGGCCACAAAAAGGAATGAAGTACTGGTACATGCTAAATCACAGATGAACCTTGAAAACATTATGCTAAGTGAAAGAAGCCAGACACAAAAGGCCACAAATGTATGGTTCTATTTATATGAAATGTCCAGAATAGGCAAATTCATGGAGACAGAAAATAAATCAGTAGTTTCCAGGGGCTGGGAGAGAGGAGATGGAGAATGATTGCTTAATGGATGAGGGTTTCTTTGGGGGGTGATGAAAATGTCCTGGCATTAGATATTGGCAATGGTGGAAAAACACTGTGAACATACCAAAAGCCACTTAATTGTACGCTTTGTAAATCATTAAAATGATGAATTTTATGTTACACAAATTTTACCTTAATAATAAAAACTCATTCTTTGGTCAATAGAATAGTTTGCAGGAGAGAAGGTCTAACTGCTACACAGAGTGGGCCATACATGGACCAGAGCAGCAACAGCAGAGATGGAGGAAAGGGGAAAGATTCCACTGTGTATCTTGGAGGTAAATTTACAGGATTTGCTGTTGTCAGTAACTGAACACAGGAGAGGGAGGGGGGAGGAAGGGAAGGATCTAGAATTACTTAGAGGCTTCCAACTGAAAGAACATCTTTCAAGAAGAGATGAAGGACTCAACTTTGAACACTTTTTTTTTTTTTTTTGCAGACAGAGTCTCACTCTGTTGCCCTGGCTAGAGTGAGTGCCGTGGCGTCAGCCTAGCTCACAGCAACCTCAAACTCCTGGGCTCAAGCGATCCTACTGCCTCAGCCTCCCAAGTAGCTGGGACTACAGGCATGCGCCACCATGCCCGGCTAATTTTTTCTATATATTTTTAGTTGTTCAGATAATTTCTTTCTATTTTTAGTAGAGACGGGGTCTTGCTCTTGCTCAGGCTGGTCTCGAACTCCTGAGCTCAAACGATCCACCTACCTCGGCCTCCCAGAGTGCTAGGATTATAGGCATGAGCCACCGCGCCTGGCCCAACTTTGAACACATTAACCCTTGAGATGTCCACGACCCAGTGTGGACCACACTATGAGAAACTTCCACTTTCTATCATATTACTTTATTTTTTCTAAACTTCACTTTCCTCATCTAGGTCAGGAATATCAACGATATCTATCTCCAATGGTTGTTGTGAGAACGAAATTAGGTAATTGATGTAAAATTCTCAGCACAGTTCCTAACAAATCGCAGATCCTCAATCACTGTTAGAGATTATTACTGTTGTTATAATTTTTGCCCTGATTACTATTTATTCCACATGCTGCTTCTCTGTCCCTCTTTGTAGCACCTGCAGATGCTTGGCCCACACCAGAGGGCTGGTTTTGAAAAAACTCTCAGGACCTCCCAATTTACTCCATGTCACTGCAGCCGAGGAGCCCACAACTGGCCATAATCTGAGATAATTAATATTTTGACAGAGAGGGACCTGACTGGCTGAAAACATTTCGATTCCTTAGCCAGGCAAATATACTCCAATGGTAGAGAAGGTGTATTGACCTCTAGTAACTGCATGATAATTTTCTTTATTAACAGCACCCAACTCATTCTCTTCTAATTGTCTCCTTTCACAGCATCCTCCTGTCCTTAATTTTATTTCCCCAAGCTTTCTTTCCCACAGGGAATAAAATGTGCTGACAAGCTGACAGGAGTATTCTAGTCTATTTGGCAGTTAATTTCCTCATAGAGACTTGTAAATTGATGTTCTGGTTTATAATCAGACTCTGATACATTTGGCTAGAAGGAATCAATTTGCCTGGGCCTGTTAACCTCTGGGTGACCACAAAATAACCCAGTTTTGAACCTGAAAGCTGTGTATTGGACCCTGGGCAGTGACAATCTGCTAAGGAATTACACATACACTGTGACACTGGGCTAGAAACAGCCTTTCAAATTTAATAATATGATATTTCAAAGAGTTGTCATGAATATCAAATGAATTAAAATACATCTTAAAGTGTCTGGCACATGTTAGACCCTCAGTAAATATTAGTTTATTTTTTCATTTTTTAAACCATATAAAACTCAACAGGGAAAATAATCCAATACGAAAGATTTCAGATGAACTGAAATGATCCTAAATTTTTTTTGCACTCCATCTCAGTCTACCCCTAATCTTTCATCCTCCAAAGAGTGGAAACTCTGTTTAGTGTTGTCATTTGGGTGGCTACCTTTTGCAACTGGCTATTTTCATATTAGGTTATTAAATATGAAATATCCGATTTCAAACCAAAGTTTAGTTTATTATATCTCAAACAAGAAGCAGTACAATTAATCAAAATATGCACCTAAATTATCAACACAGTTTTGACATGTTAATGGCAGCTTGTTTATGCCAGCAGCAACAAAGCCTAGGAGCAAGTGGCAATGAAATCGTGAAAGGTGTTTTCCACAGCTTGGTGAGAACTGAGTATTTTCCTTGTAAGAAGTGGCCCAAAGCTGTGAAGAAGTGGTAGTCAGTTGGTGCAAGGTCTGGTGAATACGGTGGATGACAGAGAGTTTCCAAGTACAGCCTCCGTAGTTTGAGCAGCATTGTTTGTGCAACATATCTTGCAAGAGGATTGGCCTGTTTCTGTTGACCAATGTCAGCTGCTTAATCACAAGCATCCTCATCATTTTGTTCAATTGGTTGCAGTAGACATCCACTGTAATTGATTGACCTGGTTTCATGAAGCTGTAGTGGATAATACCAGCACTGGACCACCAAACAGACACCATTAGCTTTTTCTGATGAATACTCAGTTTTAGACTGTTTTTATCACTTCATCTTTACCCAACCGTTGTGCCAAACACTTGCGACTGCCAAAAAGAATCCATTTTTCATCACACATCACAATATAGTGTAGAAATGGTTTGCCTTTATGTCATGACATCAAAGAAAGGTAAGCTTTGAGACAATTTCTCTGCTGACACTAGTTTAATTCATGCGGTACTCATCTATCTAACTTCTTTACCCTGCCAATTTGTTTCAGATGGTCCAATATTGTTGGAATAGTAACATCAAACCTTGCTGCTAATTCATGCATAGGTTGACATGGATTCTCTTCCACTACAGCTTTCAGCGCATCATTAACCACCTTGGTCTCTGGTCGCCCACAAGCTCATTTTCAAGATCAAAATCTCCAGAATGGAACTTCTCAAAACATTAATGTACTGTGCATTTATTAGCCACATCCTTCCCAAACACTTCACTGATATTTCGAGCTGTCTGAGTTGCATTTGTTCCACAACAGAACTCATATTTGAAAATAACACGAATTTTTAACTTATCTGTGGTTTAACAAAAATTGCTCTAAAAAAATTTGAAAGATAATCGCAAGCCAAACCATGCACTTGAAAGAATGAGGCTGTACCTTCACAATAAAAATAAAATGAGAAGTGTCAAAGTGAAATGTCAGAGATACCAACTGTCAGACTTAAGTACTTGAGGAAATTGGAAATTTCATATTTAAAAACTTAATAGTTCATCACTCAGTAATGCTTAGAGACAGTATTAGTGCAAATAAGAATAATATCTGACAATGACCTTATATATTCTGAGGAATAATTTACTCACAAGCTCTGTGATCTCATTCATCTGTGTCTCATTTTTCAGTTACTATGCCTCACCAGTTCAACCTACAATGTCTCTCAGTGTCCCTTCCATCTATAATATCTATCAACTACATTTACTGCTGAATCCTCAGCACTTAGCACCAAGTTGGTGCTGTTGCCATTTATGTTCAACGATTGGATGTATGTATTGTAAAACTCTATATTGCTCACAAATCTAATAAGTAAGCCAATTTTTACAATAAAGAAAATGGAAATCAGTCACTAACTTGCTGTACATAAAAGTTAAAGTTCTAGATTAAAGAAATATGACTGACAAAAAATTCATTGACTAAAAGTTGAGAACAGCCTTTCATGTAGGCTTTCTATATGCCAACTTTAATATCATTATAAAGGGTGAGTGAAGGGATGTATCAATCAATTGATCAATAAAAATACTTTATTCATACAAAAACATACCTTGTTGAATTTTTTTAAAGCATAAATTTCCTGGCTTTTTTGTTTTCATTAGGGCTTTTCTTCCCACCTCTGAATGCTCAGAAAGCCTTGCTCACAGTACCTAACTTGACAAATCTATCCCTTTGGGTTTCTGCTGCTTCTAAGAAAAGATGACACCCTTCAATATTGATTATAATCACAGTACAAAAGAGAAAATTCCATTTGCAGCTGTTTGATTTTGTAGTGACATACATACTTTCTAGAAATTAGCTTTTGATCTCACCTATTCCACATTTGTGACTATAAAATAATTATAAATGATAACTTTTCTATCTCTTTAACCTTTGTGTAACAAACAGTTTAAGGAATGTGGGGGATTTTTCAAATTCCATTTTAATCTATCACAATTGGCATTTAGCAGAAATCTGGACAACAGTTTTAAAATTAACATAACGAGTCAAGAATGGAAAAACTTGGGCTCACAGACAGTTTTATTGTCTTTTCTAATAAACTTTATATGTTCAAGAAAAAGTCTACTGTATTTCTTATTTCTTATTTTGTTTCCTCTTTTATCCACAATCACGGCCACCTAAATGAAATTATTTATATTTTCTGGACTTTAGTTTTTCTTAGTTCAATCAGTTCAATTTAACAAGTATTAACTACCTATTTGGAGCCGGCCTCTATGCTAGGTTCTAAGGAGTCAAAGATTAATAAAACATTTTCTTACTTTCATGAAGCTCACGTATTAGTCATTGTTTTTTTCCCAAAGTCTCTGCCCCACAGCCACTGTGATCAGAATAATTTTACTTTTACTAGTTTTATATTTTGGGGTTTAATATAAGGTATTACTGGTTTAAGATGTTTGAAAAATCACTGGTCTGGGAGAAGCCAGAATCATTTAAATAATTATATTACAGCATCATACAGGTAAAAACAGATGTCCTAGCCTAGGACATACATACAGGTAATAACAGATGTCCTAATGTACCTAGCCTAGGTTTTCCAGAATATAAAGCTTAAAATAAAGAAGTGTAATTTAGGAAGCAAGAGCTAGGGAAGTGGGGAGCAAGTCAGGGAAGAAGGGAAGGTCAAAAAAAGATTTATACCGAGTTGACTGGCCACCCAGATGGGTATGTGTTCAGCCTTATGGGACACACTTTCCCCAATAATTTCTCAGGGGAAGAAAACCAGGAGCATTTATCCATTACTATTGCCCCCTATTGGTCAAAGGTGGTTCTCCAGACCATTAGCTCCCCATCATTTCTGGGTTGCACACGCATGAGTGCTGAGCAAAATCCCAGGGATGTCTCATGCTGCTTCACCGTCAGTAAAGAATACCTGGAGGAGGAGCAAGAGGTAAATTGCACCGGCCTGAAGCAGGGCACTGTCAGACTGCACCCGCAAGAAACTGGACAGCACTTTCACAGAAATGGTCACTGCAGTCACAGCTGCAATAAGAAGTTAGACCAATAAAATGTGAATTGTGTAAGAAGCATCTGATACAAGCATATATAAGGCACAGAAATAGAACTGAGTAGAGAATGATTAATTCTGCCTGGAGGGAAAGCAATTAAAAAAAGTTTCACAGATAAACAATTACTTAGAAAAAAAATCTTAAAATTAATTGAATCAAGTATCAGATGGCAAAAGGGGATGGGTAGTCCAGAAAGAAGGAACAATATATAAGACATAGAAATTTGAAACAGCAATATGTATTTGAAGAATTGTAAGAAAATGCATACCTGTTTTCCTAGGGTTGAAGTAACAGGAGATGGGGTTACAAATGTGGACAAAGCCCAAAATATAATGGATTCCATAATCCACATTAGGAGTTTAAATTTAATATCAGAAAAAAAATAGACAATCATTTGAAGGGCTTTAAACAAAAGTGTGAATTTGGGGGGATGTGTAAATGGAATTGTACTGATTAACATTGTTATAATTGTGAAACGAGAAGTGGAATGTGTGAAAGGAAGTAGGAAATACAAAATGGTAGGATATTGCCTTTAAATAGATTCTATGTTAACGATACATATTGCAAGCCCTAGAGCAACCACCAAAAAAATAATAATAAAAGGTATAGGTAAAAGATCAACAGAGAAAATAAAATGGAACACATTAAAAAATTCAATCAGCCCAAAAGAAGGCAGGAAAAAAGTAACAGAAAAGACCAAATGAAAACAAGTAGCAAGATAGTATGCTTAACCCCAAACATTTCAACAATTATACTAAATGGATTCAACACTCAAATTCAAAGGACAAATGAATGTAACACGGTTGAACCTCACAGATACTATGCTGAGTGAAAGAGTACATATTGAATAATTTCATTTATATAAAAGTTTAAATCAGTAAAAAGCACTTTGTATATCCACACAATACAATACTATTCAACAATAAAAAGAAACAAAATGTTAAACATGAAATAACATAGATGAATCTCAAAACAATTATGTTGCATGAAAGAAGCCAGGTTCATTTCCCCAACCCCCCCCCCCACACACACACACACACAAATAAGGGTACAGATTATATAGTTCCATTTATATATTGACAGAAATCAGATCAGTGGTTGCCTGAAACAAAGGATTACTGCAAAATACTGACTTCAAATGTATAAGAGTGAACTTTTTGGGGAGATGAAAATATTCCATATTTTAACTGGTTTGGTAGTTATACAGGTGTACATGTTTCTTAAAGTCACTGACCTGTACACTTAGAATGTGTGAGTTTTATTGTATATAAATTATACCTTAACACAACTGATCAGAAAAAAGCAAGCAAATAAACATCTCTTAATTGACTCTGACTTGAATGAATCAATAAGTGGCAATGATGGAGACGGTACAAGAGAAAGAGAATGTTTGGGCCTCACTTTATAGGGGTGTTCACAAGGTGTGCCAGTTCAAAGCCATGCCACTATGCTAGGGTCTGGAAGAGCAAGGATAAATAAGACATGGTTCCTCGGTCTTGAAGGGCAATCACACTGGAGGATATATGAAAACGACGTGGTTTACTACGCTATGAAAAATGTTTCATTAGAGTTATGAACAAAACGGTGCAGGTGAGAGATGATTAATGTATTAAAGTACTAAATATTCTCCATCAGCAAGTGAAAAAACAAATTTTGCATATCCACACAATAGAATACTATTCAAGAATAAAAAGAAACAAAATATTAAACATGAAACAACAGATGAATCTCAAGACAATTATGTTGAGTGAAAGAAGCTGGGCTCATCCCCTAGCAAAAATACAGTACATATTATATAGTTCCATTTATATAAAATTTTAGAAGATGAAAGCTTATCTATAGTGATATAAAGCATATTACTACATGCTTTATATAGTGTGGTATGGCAGAAGGGGGTTATGGGGAATGATGAAAATGAGGAATTACAAAGGAGAAGGAAGAAGTCATCACAGTTGACAGGTATATTCATTATCTTGATTGCAATGATGGCCTGAAGCTTCCTCTGGCCCCTCTCCCTCCAGGCAGAATTAATCACATTCTAATCTGTTAATCTGTTCTACTTCTGTGCCATATTCACAGGTAATACATATGTCAAAACTCGGCAAACTGATCACTTTAATTATGTGCAGTTTACTGTCGTCAACTATACCTCAGCGAAACTGTTTTTAAAAACAACCATGTAAGATGAGACATAGCTATCATGTCATAGCTGCACTGAGTAGCATATGATCTATATTAAAACCTAAATTTCTAACAGTAAATATAATGAAGAAAATGTTCAAGTTAGAATATGACATTGGCTAACCCTTATTAAGTGTTTACTCTGAGCCACGCAATTTGTTAAGCCTCTCGCTTGTGCTTTATCGTTTCATCCCTACATCAACCCTATGAAGTAGGTAGAATTAATATTTTCAAGTTGTAGTTGAGGAAACTGAGAACACAGAGTTGGAAATGTGCTCAACTGTGAGAGAATACCCAACTTCAGTGGCTTAAACAAGTAATGGTTGTTATTCTATTTTTTAAAAAATAGGGGAAAAAAGGGCTGGAAGTGGGCAATTCAGGTCTGTTTTAGCTGCTAAGCAATGAGAACAACAAGGACAGGAAGGCTCTTTCTCTTTCTGCTCTATTGTGCACACTGGGCTTACTGACTCGTGGTTCCATGATAGCTGCTGCATCTTCAGGCATCACAAGACACCACAAGAATAGTGAAAGAGTGAAGAGAAAGAAGATAAAAGGGTCATACTAGCTGAATATCCTAGTTTCCTCAGGGGTCCCACCCAGCAGGCTTTTGCTTAGTTGTCATTGGCAAGAATTGTGTCACATGGCCACCCCTACCTGGAAGATGGCCAGGAAGAAGGGGATTGCAAATAGAGGCCAGAGGAACAAACCAGTAATTTCTGCCACAGCTACAAAGAAATGGAGTCAGAATTTTATTTAGATTTAGTCCCTAAGCCTGTGCTATTAACCATGATGCCATATGAATAAAATTCTCTATAAATTTTCCCAAAAGGCATCTCAATATGCCAAACAAAGGGGAAAAAATTTCATCCTGAGAAACATGGATTTGACACAGTATGAGTGCACAGGGAGCACGTAGATGATGTTTGTGAAGAGGCACATTAGTGTCTTATCTTTTGGAACAATAAGCATAATTGAAAAAGTGGGAGAGAAAGGAAGGAGCAAATACAGGAAATGGGGGAATGATGACCTTTAGCTTAACTTCACATCTTTTCTATCCAATAGCTTTGTCTCTTGTGTGGCCCTGTAATACAGCACCAGTTCCCAAATGTCTCATATCTAGAAAGTTCTCTGGTGTTCTGTCAGGGTAATTTTCACATTCTACAGGTGTTATCTGGGTGTAAAGAGGAGGCAAAATAGGCAGAATATCATGTCTAAGAAAATGAATTTTAAAACAGAAAAGAAAAAGAATATGGTTCATATTTATAAGGCTTAAATATTTCCAAATCACTTGACATTCAAGCCATTTCCAACTATGAGATCAAGCCCATATAGTATTACGTACACAGAGTGTGTCCAGTATTCTGGTCAATTGGAATGCACATCATATATTTGCTCAAGAATTCAGCAGACGTGAGAAGCATATATGAGTGTTAATTGCTATTTATAAATCTATTAATATATAATTTTTGGTTAGTGAGTCAAATGACTAAGAATCTACCTTTTCAGTCAAAATTATTAAACTTAATTATATATTAGCCTGCACCAAAAACATAAGGATAAATCAACAGCCATTAATTGACTACCAACTAAAAGCCATACATCATGCTGGGTTCACAAATAAAGTAAAGCATAGTCACTTCCCTCAGGAAAAAAAAAAATCGCAATCTAATGATGACAATTTGATAAGTGCTATAGTAAATCTATGTAATTGGCAGAATAAATGTCCTTCTAATTCTGATTTTCCTTCACATCTTTCATTTTTATTTCTTCTTTAGATGTAACAGCAAGATAGTTGAGCAAGATGATCAAGTAATTATAAGAACACCATAGAGTTTACACCTGAGATTTTAGAAACATATTATGTAAAATTTTTATTAAATTTATAAAACAAATTTTCAAATGATTTAACTGGGATAAAACAATTCCAAAGATCAAGTGTGCTGGTTATGGAGATATGTCAATTATTTCCTGCTGGAGATTTCAAACCGCTGCCTAGAAACTAGCACAACTATCACATTCTACTAAAACTGACAGAAGTGGGTATTCAAGCACAGTTCACTGCCCTTTGTCACCTACATGCACGGCAAGCACACACTGTTGATTTGCCATTCTACTCAGAGAAAAGGAAAAACTCCATACTGCCTTAATATTGCTATTGGTTAGTTAGCTGCTTTTTCCAAAGAAAAACAATGTAAAAATCGTATTCAAAAAATCCCCAAACTTTTATATGGAACTACAGGACATGAACTGTGCATAATTTTCTTCCATTATCATCAACAATTTTGTAATATTTTGACGTAGGTCCTGAGACTTCAATATTGCATCATTGTCATAAAATCAGTGTTGTCTGATCTGAGACAAACACATTCATGTGGGATCGAACCCATTCAAACAGAAGGAAAGTATAATACATAATGATTGTGGTCACATATTTTTCCCCAGAATCAATAACAGATAAAATAACATTATTATTATTACTATTAAATAAAAGTCATAATCTCATGGATAGAGACTCAAACAAGATTACCCAACGTCTCAGGGAGTAGCCAACACTAAATGTGGAACATGTGGGCACTGCGGTAGATGTGCAGACATTTACTCACTCACAAGAGGCCTGTTATCTACTGAGAAGGAAAGTCTTACAAACATGAAACCATGAGAAAATAAGTGTATACTGTTAAAATGTTAAATTGAACTGTACAAACTATTAGAGACACACCAAATAAATAATTCCTAATAAGTACTAATTGTCAGATAAGCATAACAGGAAATAATGATGAGCAGTCAAGGAAAAGAAAGCAGAAACTGGAATAGGGTGTTAAATGATGTGCAGAATATGAATAAGAGGAAAGCAGAGCAGTCCAAATGCTAGGAATCACACAAGCAAAAAGTGCAGAGCTGGAAATGCACGTAAGTTTTTGGAATTGGCTGGGTCACAAAAAGGACAACTCTGGCTGTCAGGGTCAGTTAACCCCGAGCACTAGGTCTGACAACATTGGACAGAAGCCCTGAGTAGTGTACTGAGAAGTCTGAATTTCGTCTAACGGGCAACAGGCAACTGGAACCGGGATAGCACAGTAGAAAATTTCATTCAGTATTTTGCTATGCATCATGTATAGCACAACATAGATGTTTATCGAGTACACATTCAAAGGTTTATCACATGGTACCGAAAGCATAAGCAACAAAACAAAAACTAGATAAACTGCACCAAAATTTCAAAAATTTTGTGCTGCAAAGATACAATCAAGAAAGTGAAAAGGCAAACCACAGAATGTGGGAAAATATTTGCAAATCATATATCTAATAAAGGACTTGTATCCAGAATATTTAAAGAAGTTCATAACTTGATAAGAAAAAAAGACAAATAGCCTAACAAAACATGGGCTAAGGATTTGAAGAGACATTTCTCCAGAGAAGATATACACATGATCAACGATACACAAAAAGATGTTCATCATTAGTCATTACGGAAGTGCAAATCAAAACTGCAATGAAATACCACCTTACATCCACTGGGATGACTATAATAAAAAAGACACTACCAAGTGTTGGTGACGATGTGAGAAACTGGAACCCTTATACATTGTTGATGGAAATGTAAAATGATTCAGCATTCTGGAAGACAGTTTGGCAGTTTCTCAAAAGGTACATGTAGAGTTACCATATGACACAGTAATTCCATCCTTAGGTAGATACCCAAGAGAAATGAAAATATACATACAGAGAAAAACTTGTACAGATATGTTTATAGTAACACTATTCATAACAACCAAAATGTGGAAACAACCCAATATCCATCAACTAATTAATGAAAAAACAAAATGTAGGATATTTCCATACAATGGAATATTATTTAGCCATTAAAAGTCTGAATGAAGTATCCAATAGGCAAATCTATAGAGACAGAAAACAGTTAAGTGGTTGCCTAGGATTGGCAGGGGATGGAGGAATGGGTGGTGACTGCTAATGGGTTTGGAGTTTCTTTTAGGGGAGATAAAATGTTCTAAAATTATGTTGTGATGATCGTTGCACAATGCTATGACTATCCTAAAAGAAAAATTGGACAGTTAAAATAGTTGAATGGTATGGTATGTGAATTATATCTTAAAAAGCAGTTTTTACAAAAATAAACTTTTAAAATTTTGGCAGGTTTCCACTTGTCCCATCAAAGTTTTTTGTCTATGGCAGACTTGGTCCTTCACCCTCCTATGCCCCAAGACTCAGCAAGTGCCTCCAGGGATGGAAGCAGCCCCAGTTTCTACTCACTTAAACAGGTTCGCCCTGAAACAAGTGTTTATTAGTCACCTGCCACAAATCGCCTATTCCAGCAAATGCGCAGACTTCTTACTCAGATTCCTAATTTAGTTCCATTTTAAATATATGTTTTCAGCAATCAATACCTAAACTATGTTGATAATAAGTTACTTAATCCTATTTAGCTACACCTGATATAAAAATTCTATTAATAATAGGGTTTAAAACTACCTCTAACTAAAACTTCTCTTCAGGGCTCCCATTCACATGTCCATGGGCTAATTCAACACTTTGCTAGGTATTTAGTTGTGGCTTCTTACAGCAAACAAGGTATCGGTCTCTATTTCCAAGGGTCATTTTCATCTGAAATCTTTTCTCTGCATGATCCAAATTTACTATTAACAGAATCATAATCTGTTCTTTGTAATATGTGAAAAAGTGGGGAAACCAATTATGTATCATTATACATGGAATCTCATAGTATAATTTCAGAGTTTATCATTATTAACAGTAAATGTATTGACAAAAGAAAGTCAAGAATAGAAATATTTTATTACAAAGAAGCTGTGCTAAAGGCTGTTATTTGTGCAAATTACTCTTACCCTCCTTTATTATTTTGGAAGTACATAATGCCAACTGGCATACTTTGTAAGCAATTGTCATTTTGACTATTGTCTGTCTCTTCCCAGGGGAATGTAAGTACCAGGAGGTCAGGGACTTTGGTAGTTTTCACTACTACGTCTCCAGCACCTATAACATCCAACTCTGTAGGTGTTCAATATTTCAGTATCATAGGTATTCAATAAATATGGAATGAATTTAACATTTAGGAAGCATTGGAAGAGTCCTATATTTGCTAACTGAACAAAATTAAAAACAGGAAATCAAATGCTTTCAAATTTTAACCATTTTATATCACAAAATTCCTCCGATGTCCTGATGATACTACATCTACTGTTTGAAGAATAAGATTTGGTATTTTCAACACAGCGAACAAAAATGTTTGAGGTTATCATTTACTGTCATACTATGGTTATTTTTAATTTGTTGCTTATTATTATTATTATTGTAATTTACCATAAAGTGATATAGCTACAATCTGATTTGCATTGCAGTAAGTGAAAAGAGAAAATTTTATTTGGAGACGTAGGTATACTTCTTATCAAGAGCCACATTATTGTAACATTTCCTGTTATAACGAACACAATTTTAGGATCTTTTGATAAAATTGTGATAAAACCCTTCATGGAGATAGTTGTGTAAGTCTACTGTGGTCCCCAACTCCCAGGCCGCAGCCTGGTGCTAGTCCATGGCCTGTTAGAACCAGGCCACGTATGGCTGCCTGAGCTCCACATTACCTCTCCCCTTCTCTTCGCCCCTCGCCCCCTACCCACTGGCTCATGGGAGAATTGTCTTCCATGAAACGTAGGAACCAGCTGCCAAAAAGTTTGGGGACCACTGGTAAGAGATACTAATGTTTCCCATATTATTTATTATTCATATTTTCTTTCTTCTCTGCCCCAACAACATCATCACTCCTCTATGGAAAATGTTTTTAATTCTTAGACTTCTTCCTTTTTAGTTTTAGACATAATTCTACAAATCATATCACCATTTTTTTGCATCATTTTAGTTTCTTATTATTTTTATGAGGGAATTTTAAAGTAATTGCTAAGATACTATCATTTTTGTCTCTCTAATTCTTGTAAAATTTTTCCTTAATCTTTACCTCTGCCAACTCAGGAACTGTATCCTCTCAGAGTCTGTTTCTCTATCAAATGAGTGACCATCTATCTTTCTTGGCAGTCTATGATTTTTTTTGCTCCTACACTTTGTTCTAGCTGTCATGGAACAATAATAATCCTCGATATGTGAAACAACTCAAGAAACAGTTCAAGGGAAAACACTGACATTTTTACAAATATACTTGTATATAATATTTCAAGAGTTTTTGTCTGTTTGGGATTATTTAGTTTGAGTTCCTTTCAACTACTGAAACTTTTGTTATTTTTTCTCTTTGACAGGCAATCACTAGATTCTGCGGAATTTTAAATATAGATTACATATATCTTAATATCATTATAGTATAGATTTATTCAAGAATACTTTATAAAAGTACGCGGATAAAAGAATCCTTCCTTTAGTAGGGAAATAAAAGGATTTGGGACATAAATAGAGTTTCACAGTAGAATCTCAAGGTAGTTTTAGTGGGAAATATGAAACTAAGTTAAGCAGTTGCTGAGATTAGCAGTTCAGGGCTCATTTCCTTACCAGCTCATTAACACTGAAGAAGAGTATAAGATGATTAGGAAAAGATAAATGTAGGTAAGTTTTTTTTTAAATGAGTAAATGTGGCTCACTTAAACAAGAATGGGCCTTATTCAGAAACCATTCTATAAAAGATGTAGTTTATCTGTTCTACCTATTCTGCATATCAAAATCTTAAATGGAATTTTCTACTGTGTCATCCCAATTCAGATACTATCTTTAATATTATTTAGAAAAATTATTTTTACATAATATTTTAAATGATAGACAAAAAATTAGTTCAGAATGATTGAACCAATATTTTAAAATATTGGTTCAAAAAGTTTGATTAGAGAAGATTCATATTAGTAATAGAGAATATAAAGCAAAAACTAAATTATACTATTGAATTTTAAAATCTGTACCCTGTAACATATAGGGAAAAAAAGACTAGTTTATTACCCTAGTCTCTACATATTTATATGGTGAAGATTCTTGCCATCAATGACATCAAAACATGTTTTCACCTAATTCATCAGAATACTGTACAAATACACACTGTCTCCTTGTTACAAATTGTAATATACTGATCACTTTCAAATGGATTATCTGACCTGTAAACAACGCAAAACCTACTGTAATCTACTAATGCTAAACCCAAAGAAACACTTTACAAGAAAATTAGAATTGTTTCTCTTTCTGGGAGAATTAGTTTCAAATTAAGCATTCTAAATATATGTTGAAGTGATCCACTGGAGTAAGGGAAGAGCAAATTTGATTGTCAAGCAACAACAGGCACTGTCAAAAGCTTATCAATTTGGCTATCAGGATTTTGTGAATGAATCACCTTCCTCTCAGAAGACCTCCAAAAGGAATTTCAGTATCTGCAAGTGACCTAGAACCATTAATTTTGAGACTGAGAAAATAAATAATTAGAAATTTTCTGTAAGTCCTTCCCCATTTCAAACATTTATGTGAAGTCGCTACCTCAGGTTAAACCTTAATAAGGTTGCCCACCCACCAGCATCACTAAGCCAGCTTATTTTTTCCAGACCATAACTGATGAAAGAGTCTTTTCATCTATTTTCATCTGAATATTCTCACATCAAATTATGCTTAAAAAAAAAGCATTCACATTATTGAAAAGACGCAAAACACTGATTAGTTCTTCCTCAAAATGTTTAACAAGATCTCAGCAGGAGATTAAGGGAAGTCTAGAGAGAACAATCAAGCTGTTGCTAAAGTGGAAAATTCACCTAGCCTCACAACACTGCCATTAATGTACAAAGTTACAACAGCAGTAATAATTACAGCCAATGCTGTACCCTCATGTATGGCAACTAAACTCAGAAATAAAATGTATCTGTATCAGAATGTTTTATAGGAGTGGAATTATTCTGTAAAGGGGTTCAGCTTTATGTTAATGTTTGCTATGGCAAAGTCCACCACTTTTCATACTAGAACTTGGCAGAACCATCCTTCCACACAGCCATAGCCATGTCCATTTTCGCTACACACATTTCTTTCTCCTTCACTCCAGGCAGTAGACTAGAAAAGGTGGGCAGTCTTTAATATCAGAGCCAGGTTCAAGTCCTAGATTTTCACTTACTAGTTGTGCAAATCATATTACCTCTTTGACTCTCAGTTGCCTTCTCTATAAAATGAGGGTACTAATTCCTACCTACAGAAGCTGTTATGAGAATTAAATAGTACAATTTATGCAAAGTGCCTGACACTGAAAAGCTACCAAATAAATATGAAATCCTTTCCCTATCTGATATGGATAGAGCTTTATAAGTAATAAAGTAGCATTTGAGATATAAACTTTTGAAATCTTGTTTGGCATCTAAAACTTATTAATATTGAAGGTGCTATTTTTCACACTTATGTATTATTCAAGTGTAAAGAAAAAGAAAAGAAAAACACCGCTGTCTTTAAATAGCATACATTTTGCTTCAGGCTATCTGTTTATGACAATGAACCAGGAACGTTATGCAGTAATGAGGCAATTCTAAAATCAATGTTGGAGCCTGTGAGAACTGGGAGAAAACAGAATGCCACAGCACCAGAGGTTATTGAGACTTAGTGCCTGATGATTAGAGTACCAACTCATATAAAATTAAAAGGAACAGAAATTATCCCAGTACTAGTTATGTTATGATGAAAATACACATGTGGCAGTCACCTCAAGTCAGCTTGTAACAACTAAAGTTTTTCTATGAGATTCAGAAACCATTTTGATAGAACCAAATTATCAATACTAATAAAAATATCCTCATTTTTCAAAGATCTAAGACTGAGTCTATGAAGAAAAGGTCAGTTCCAGCTGTGGTTAAAGCAGAATATGTGTTATTTTTCTTAGAGTAATTTTAAGTAGTCATGCAAAATAGCACTGGCCCAAAGCCCCAAAACCAATATGAAAATAAATCATGCTGCTACAAAGGAAAGATTTCTATCATCTCTAACAACCTTTTATTAAACCCTTATGAAAGTACAGCTAGATTTTTAAAGATCATTCTAATGCATATGTATTTGCGTGATGTGTAAATTATGTTACTGAGTTGGTTTGATACAATACAGAATACAGCAGAAAAAGAAACACTTCACTCAAAAAGTTGGACTGACAATGCATTTCTCTGACTATGGCCAATAAAAGATTTCAACACAAACTTAAAGAAATGGTCTTTACATGCTCTGAAAGTAATAAAAAATAATAGCTTACATTTATTTAACATTTAAGACATTCCAAGTCCCTCCCTTAATCTCAACAATTCTATAATGTAGGTATTATTAATATATGTTTTACTGTTGTGAAGATTAAGACAAAAACAGGTTAATTAACTGGCCCAAGATCACATAAATGTAAGTATAAAATCTGGATTTCACTGTCTGATTCCAGATCCCACACTTTTATCTACTACATTATGTTACTCCATTTCTACCTCTTATTTTCATGGTCCAACACTGGATGGGAATGCTGACTGGAAGCAAGGGTGGGTGCTCAGTCTACCTGGTCCCTTTCAGGCTCCACAGCCTAATGACTATGTGATCTCTATGACGAATTCAAACAGTTATACTACTGCTGCAGGCATTTGAGTATCCCTGGTTTTCTCTGGGATAACTTGTTGCACTTTTACCCTATACTAAATGTGGAACAGAGAAAGGGGCTACCTTCTTACGTACAGCTCCGCCCCACAGATGACAACTTTAGAAGTTATCCAAAAGATGTACCTGCTGCCCTGTCATTAGAACCTTTTGCATAATTTGCTAAGCAGAAATATCTGAGAGTAGCCAAGCAGCAATATCCAAATTATAGTACTGTAGATTATGAGCAGTGACATATTTGTTAAAAGAATATGTAAGATTGGAAGAAGAAAGGTGAGATTAGAGTGTTGGGGGCTTTTGAGTAATTGCTAATTCTAAAACTCTAAAAAGAGGGCAGAATTTCTGTAGGGTATCTTGTTTCTGTGCTGTTAGATGACTACTAAAGGAAGGAAAGGAACCTCAGGGTAAACTACTAATAGGCAAAAATTGCAGATAACTAGAAGTGTGTGTGATACCACTTGTATCTGTTGCTAACAGAGAAGACAACAAGAGATGACCTTGAAGGGATGCGTGAAATGAAACAAATTGTTACGATTTAGGGTCTGAAGGAGGGGAGGGGTGAAAACCTATCTAACAGGTACAATGAATGCTATTCAGGTGATGGGCACACTAATAGCCCTGACTTAAGCATTATAAAAGCTATCCGTGTAACAAAAACATTTGTACCCCCTTAATATTTTGGAATAAAAAAAGATACAGGGTCTGAAAATGCAACTAATATACTAGAATAATTCTAAACACTATTTAATGAGGTTGGGAAAGGAGGCAAAGGGATGAATTAAGCTTTCTCACTTCCTGAGATTTTCATTTTCTCAATTAATTTTATTCCACATAGATATCCAAGAAAGAAGAAAAATAGAACATATACTACTTATTACTGATAGAGCAATTTCTCTGAAATAGTAGCTCATAACTTAATAATGTATAGCTACCCTATAGCTGCAGTAATGAGTACAGTCTTCTCTGCATATATCCATGTAGCTAGTTAAATCCTTGTATCTAGACACAGAGTGTCCTTCCCCAGTAATAATGCTAATTTATGGATTGGTGCCTGAGAAATTGACGTTGTGTAGTAGTATAGATTCTGTTTTGTACTTTTTCTCCATTCAAGAAGACTTCATGTGAAAATCAGCAAAGTAATTGTTGTGACTACTGCAGTAAATCAATTTAAACAGAAACTCTAATGTACACTTCGAGGACTCTAAAAAAGCCTTTCACTTAAGCTCAAGAATTTATTATCAATGACGAATTTATCACTTTCTCTTTTTTTTTTCCAATTGTTCCCATTGAAAACCCTTTAGGAAACTGATACCAAAAAAATGAAAATAAATGCAAAGCATAACCTTCAACAGGTTTATACAAATCTTTAACAACTCTTTTGAAGGACATAAATGGTTAGAAATAGTGAGAGGATAAGTAGAAGATGAAGCGGATTTCTTGCCAATAAGCTATCTAGCCAACCGTCTCAATTCTAACTGGCTCAGACACAGGCCTTTTTCTTTCTATACTTTCTAGTATCCTTCCCACTTTGAGAGATTTCTAAGAGCTTGACCTCTTCCTCTGGATCTTTCCTTGCTTTTCCATTCTCTGTACTTCTATCTGCTTTTTCTCCCTTGGCAATTCAGATATTTCTCAAAGTAGCCCTTTGATTCTTAATGCCATGATCCACCACAATGATGCAGACTGAAAACTCACCATATCCCTGCAATAGCCTCTTTCTCATCTCCATTGGACCCATTCCTCATGAGAATAAAGCATCCTAAGCCATGACATTCTCCCTTAAAGATGTTTTTAATTTCCTTTCATGGAGGAATCTAATGGCTCCCATTTGCTACCCACGTCAAATCCAAACACTTAAATTATATGAATCATTTATCACTAATCTCCATCAATATTCATATGAACATTTCCCTACAATTTTAATTAATTCTGTGTATATGTCTGGGTTTTTATATGTACTTAATACTTGCTTTACGTGATTCTGTCCTCCTACACTTAGGGATGGACAGCTTCTCCTGACCAAACCATTCCTCTTCATATGTCACTTCATATTGTGCTCATTCTGTTTTCTACCTGGTAATCCCCAGCCCCGCCATTCTATTTTCAAATTAACTTCCCTGTTACCCAACTCAAATGCCACCTCCTCCTGAAATCATCCCTAATAACTCATCTGCAAATAATTCCTCACGCCTGCTAAGCCCCATGACACATACATCTCAACCTCTCTTAACAACACATAAAACACTTCTACTGTGTGCATCATCAGCTCAGTAGAACACAAGCTCATGGCAGGTAGAATTCATGTCTAATTCATTATTCCACCCCCCATGAATAATGCCTGGCTCATAGTAAATACTCAATATAATATTAGTAAATAGAATGCAAATTCAATATAATAAAAGAAGTACTCAAAGTTATCTGTTCTTCTAGCTGAGATTTCATTAAAACTATAATAAAGAAAAAATTTAACCCATGATATCTCCATTTGAGTTCTCCAGAAGCAGACCTTGAGAGAAGAAACATTCTAACACAAGCAATTTATAGGAGAGGTAATCTCAGGAAACACCAGTAGGAGAAGTGAGACATGAAATAGAGGCGATTCAATAAACGGTTCATTATCAAACAAGATACCACTGAGCACCTGGAGCTTAACCCAGCTAGGCAACTCTGAGGCCCATGTAGAACATGCAACTCAGAGTCATCCCAACGGAGGGGCAAGGAAGCTGGGGTATTTCCAATTTCTATTAGCCATTGGTTGAGGGTTGGTGGGAAGGGACATTCTCTGGCTCCACCAGACTGCCCTATGGACAGTTAGAACAAGCTCCTACTTCCAGACACAACCTTCAGGCTAAGAATTACAGGTACTGGCATTTGAAAAATGGGACGGATGCTGGAAACAAGAAGCAGTGAGAGGATACAAGTACCAACAGAATCTATTACACACAATAACAAAAAGAATGGGGAGGGGGCCACAAGCAAACATGAATTTTTGACAGATTCTTGGAATACAAAATGCAGACGGAGACTAATGACTGAGAAATCAAATAAACACAGCCCAGAATACACAAGCAGAAAAGCTGAAATCCAGAAGGAGTGGTATGTAGGAGGGGAGAGCTCAATCTACTTTATAGAACCCCAGATAGGACTGAGACTCAGAAGGTGACAGTGAAACATAAGGCTGAAAATGGAGAGATTAACTATAGGTCTGTTTTGCAGAGGTTGGCAAACTACAGCCCACCACCTGTTTTTGCAGTTTTTGCATTTTTAAAGCATTGTTTTAAAAAAAAAGGAATATGTGACAGAAACTATACATGACCCACAATGCCTAAATTTTTACTATCTGGCTTCTACAAAAAAAAAAAAAAAAAAAAAATGCTGACCCCTGGTTTATAGACCAGTAAACACACATACAAGCCCTTTCCCACCCCTGGAAGTGAGCCTGCCTGAAGCCAGGCACTTAACCCTGCACAAAATATCTGAGCCATCTTCTCTGATCATACTAGAAAAAAGTAAGACAGCGAGTATAAGTGTTAGTGTGCTAATTAAAGCCCTCCTCAGCCTGGTAATTAAGGATTCTGAAGCTCAATGGCCAGTGCTCTAGCCACGAAGCAAAAAGCAGAGGATGCCAGTCAAGAAACTGTCTCATGTACCCAAAGCCCCCAGGCAGGTTCATTCTTGCAGATGAACAGCCTGCCCAAATCACAAGACTTTTAACTGAAGTCTGCAATATTAAAGAGAAAGATATAGATAAACTACCACAAAAAATGCCCCCACAAGAAGCAATGATAATCCAGAGGATTTAAGAGAACTTTTAAAACCTCAAAATAATATTCTCAGAGACATTCCAAAAAATGTTGACATAAACAGGAAAAAGATGTTATGCAAAAGAAACACCAGTAAATAAAAAAATGCTCTTAGGAAAAAAATATAATTGAAGACAAGCGGTAGAAGATAAAACCAGAGAAATCTCCCAGAACATAGGACAGTAGGACAAAGAAACAGAAAACACAGAATAAAGAAACACAGAGCATAAATCCAGAAAAGCTCGATATCCACTAAATTTTTTTTGAAAAAGAGAGAACATAGAGGGAGGTGATTACCGAAGAAATAAATACAGACGGTCTCCAACTTACAATGGTTTGGCTTAACTTTTTGACTTTATGATGGTGTGAAAGTGATATTCATTCAGTAGAAATCATATTTTGAGTAACCTTACAGCCATTCTGGTTTTTATTTCCAATGCAGTATTCAATAAACCATGACATATTCAACACTTTAGTATAAAATAGGCTTTGTGTTAGATTATTTTGCCCAACTGTAGGCTAATGTAAGTTTTCAGAGCATGTTTAAGGTAGTCTAAGCTAAGCTATAATGTTCAGTAGCTTAGTTGCATTAAAAGCATTTTCAACTTACTATATTTTCAACTGACAGTGGGTTTATCAGGACATAGCCCCATGCTAAATTGAGGAACATCTGTGTAAGAGAAAAAAGTAAATAAATAAGAGCTACAAGTAAAGAAAAAAGTAAGTAAATAAAGTTGTTCAGTTGAAACACAAAGATAAAGGAAAGATCCTAAAAACTTCCAGAGATTAAAAAAAAAAAGGCAGATGATCAACAAGTGAATTAGAATTAGTCTGACATCAGATTTTTCATCATCAAAACTGAGTGTTAGAAGACAATAAAGTCATGCTTTCAAACTTCTGAAAACAAATGATTTTCAACCAAGAATTCTATTTCCAGCCAAATAATTTGATCAAGTAAGTGTGAAAGTAGAATAAAGACCTTTCCGGTTTGCAAGATCTCATTCATTTTATTAACACCTCCTGTGTACCCTTCTTTAGGAAGTTAACTTGAGGATGTAAGCCATAAAGAAAACATAAGATCCAAGAAATAAGGTGCTGTCTGGGGAGAGTGAAAGTCAGTCTCACTTCTTACTTTGGAATAACCCTACAGAGTAAGCAGTGCAGACTGGACCCAGTGGATGTAGTGTCCCAGGAGGGAGGTCTCCAGGGGAAAAAAGGAAACTGAATGGATTGAGAACTCTGAAAATGATAAGGATGCGATAAAGTCTATTAGTAAAGTGTTTAAATAGATAATTCATTGGGATGTGAAACTAGGAACATTCTGCCCTGAATGGCAGAGAAGTCCTACAGTAAACCCACAGAGAAACAAGTGAAATTTCAATAGATCCATAAAGAAGGATGTGTAGTACTAACATACTGTACCTAGCTCTGCAAATAAATTACATTTATCTGGTCGTGCAAATGGAAATGTTTATTAACTTGGAAGAGTGACAAATACCAGAGTGAAAAGAAGTGAAAGAAAGGCTTAAAGTTATAATGTGTTCATCTTACATAGTGGGGAGTTCAGAGGTACTGTCCATGGTTGACAGAATAGACAATGAAGATTTAATTATATTTTTGAAGTACCAAAGTTAATCCGTAGGGAAACAGACTACTGATATGATTGTATGTAGAAAAGGGGAACGGTGAGGTGAAGGGTAATATAAATCTGCAGTCCCCAACCTGGGAGCCGCGGACTGGTGCCGGCCATGGTCTCTCGGGGGCCAGGCCAGGGGCGGGAGATGGGCGAGGGGCCAGCGAATGAGGCTTCACCTGTGTGTGTGCAGCTCGCATTGCTCGCATCACCGCGTGGACGCCGCCTCCTGTCACATCAGCAGCAGCATTGGACTCTCACAGGAGCGCAAACCCTACTGCGGACTGTGCATGCGAGGGATCTAGGTTGCAAGCTCCTAGTCAGAATCCGGTGCCTGATGATCTGGGGTGGAGCCGGGGCGGTGGTGCTGGTGCTGGGGAGCGGCTGCAAGTGCAGATTGTCATTGGCAGAGAGGTTTGCACAATGAATGTGGTGCGGTTGGGCCATGCGGGGACCATACCACCCCGCCCCCCACCCCCGTCTGTGGAAGGATTGTCTCCCGTGAAGCCAGTACCTGGTGCCACCGCTGATGTAAATGAACTCAGTCCTAATCTAGCATATCAAGAAGGAAATAGACAGTATCTAAAGGTAATAAATCAAGAAATAGTGATTATACATTTATGTGTATGTATAAATAATATAAATATAAATCATATAAGTTTTATATATATATACACATATACATATAACTTAGAGATGTGGACACAATTACCAGAAGAATCAAAACAGAAATAGTTAAACGTTGGTCACCTCTGCAGGTAGGGAAGGTTGTGGCTAGGGATTGTTGTTTTTTCATTATAAATTCTTCTTTATTGTTTAGTATTTTTAACCACATGAATTCATTATTTCAATAAAATTGAATGTCAATGTATGGATAAGCAAAAATATTCCTTAGTGTGTCCCCCTCTCAAATAATATAAAATGAATGTGCTTAACTGCTGCTGAATACAGTCCTGACTACTACAGGTGACAATGATTATACATAAGGAGCTTGACCCCACCCCAAATAAGCTCTACTTCCACAAACAGATGCAGATTTATTTTATGAAACAAATAGAAGCTACTCCAATCAATGTCATGTAAATTGTCACAAGAATAATTTATTTTATATGGAGTACAACTCAAGTAAAGGAGCTGCAAAAAAGTCCTCTTTTCCTATGAGAGTTTTTATTGCTTTGAGAAATATGTACAATGTTTTGGCCACACTGAGGTTCAAAATAGTGCTTGCATCTTCTACCAGGGTGTGATATTTCTGGTAAAGATAATTATGCACCCCATGCACTGGTGCACCCAATGCATCAGCAAATATGGCAAATCTAGAGACTGTCAGCAAAAGTCTCAACTCATTTCAGTCTCAGCTGAATAAGCTTCATGAGGCAGCATTTGGAAAAAGATAAAAAAAAAAAAAAAAAAAAAGTAAAGAAAGCAAAATGCTTCAAAGTCAACACCTTGAATTGCACCTGGAAGTAAATTGTGGAACTAGAGGATAGAAATACAACGTTCTCCCTGAGGCTTATCCTATTAAGAAATCAGGCCTCACTCATTTTCTGAGTTGCATTTTCGAATGTTGTTTCAGGTAGACTGAGTTGCAGTAATCTAATTTTAGGGAGCCTAGACAGGAAATAAACACTGATATTGTTTAGTAAATGATCTAAGTAGTGCCACTTGGCTTTGGTCTACCTGACCTAAGCAAGAAGGTCTTAATAGTAAATTACTATCTATCACTAAACTTGGTACATTTTCTTCTACTGTCACCTGAAATTTGTATTTTTAAAGAACAGATAAATCTTGATGAAATATTGAAAATAATAAATATTCCTGATACTTAACTATAACCCAGCAGTGCTGATAAAGCAAACTGCTTAATAACATAAAAGAAGAAACAGGTCTC